>CAUYON010025907.1:0-120567 GCA_963573935.1 Arctocebus calabarensis | reverse complement strand
TGGAATATTATGCAGCCTTAAAGAAAGATGGTGACTTTTTCTCTCTCATATTTACATGGATGGAGCTGGAACATGTTCTCCTTAGCAAAGTATCTCTAGAATGGAAGAAAAAGTATCCAATGTATACACCCCTAATATGAGGCAAATTTATATCTTTCAAGTGAAGGCTGCAACCCAACTATTGCACAAGAAGACGGGGAAAGGAGAGAGGGAGGGAAGGGGAGGGAGAGGGTGGGGGGAGATAGGACAAAGGGTGAGATCACATGTGTGGTGCATATTTGAAGGGTCAGGAGAAAACTTCTAAATATGGATCAAAAATGTTTTCACATAGTAAATGAGAAAATCTCATGAATGTCATGTCAATCAGGTTGATGAAAATATCTCAGATTGTATGTGAAGCCTGCACACTGTACCCCATGATTGAATTAATGTACACAGCTATGATTCAATAAAAAAAAAAGAAATACGAATTATGGCCTCCAAGGTCAGAGCAGAGAGCTGCCTTCCCACCCAAGCCGCCCCCATCCCACCTGGCCCCAGGGAGGGGCAGGGCAAAGATATCCGGCAGTGAAGGGCAAGAGTTTCCCACCATGAAAACTGTCTAGAAGAGGTCTTGATGGTTGTCTTCTGTACACAGAACTGAGTTGAAGCAAAGTGAACCTAGGCCATTCTTGAGGGAATTGCATTGCCAAAGAAACCACGTGTTTCTCTGGGCAAGCCGATCATCTTTCTGGCGCCTGGGCACCTCTAGACACTCTTGACGATGTGTGCATCTTCCCTGGCATGCTGGAGCTGGGCAGAGCTTGCCTGGCTCACCACTCTTCTCACTTTGCACATTGGGAAACGGAGGACCAGAAAGGAGCAGTCACCAGCCACGGTGTACACAGCTCCACCAGGGACAAATGAGGGCGTGATGACCCATCACAGGGCTCGCCACAGGGTCTCTACTTGTATTGACTCCTTTCTGCATAACTTTCAGGGCCAAGGGTAATGAAAAGGAATGATGTTTGTGAACATAAGGGTGTACAAAAGGGAAGAATCGTGACCTAAGCTAGTGGAATTTGTCAGAGTGGTTACCTTCTGCTGACCCCCACTCATTCTGCGTTCTCCAAGGGCTATGGAGGATATTCTGGCAAGATATAAGGAAAAGGGAAACCAGATGTGAGCCTCACATTGGCTGGTGTGAAGCCCCACGCTGCCAGGTATAAGCTCCACATTACCTGGTGTGAAGCCCAACACTGCCTGTTGTAAAGCCACATACTACTGGTGTGAAGCACCATACTTCCAGGTGTAAGCCCCACACTGCCTGTTGTAAAGCCCCATACTGCTGGTGTGAAGCATCATACTGCCAGATGTAAGCCCCACACTCCCAGATATAAGCCCCACATTGCCTGGTGTGAAGCCCCACACTGCCTGGTGTAAAGCCCCATACTGCTGGTGTGAAGCATCATACTGCCAGATGTTAGCCCCACACTCCCAGATATAAGCCCCACAGTGCCTGGTGTGAAGCCCCACACTGCCAGGTGTGAAGTTCCACAGTCTGGTGTGAAGCCCCACACTGCCTGATGTAAAGTCCCATACTGCTGATGTGAAGCCCCACACTGCCAGGTGTAAGCCTCACATTGCCTGGTGTGAAGTCCCATACTGCCTGGTTGTGCCACCTCTGCCTATATGACTGTGGGGAGAAAATTTACTTCTGTGGACCTAGGCACCTCATCTGTCATGGCTATACCTCCCTCATGGGGCTGCTGTAAGATTTAGATGAGGAAATAATACAAAACGCCTAATATGGTGCCTGGTACACAGTCAGTGCTCAACAAATGCCAGCTTTGGTGTTGGGGTAACCAGTGTGAGCAGCTGGCTCTGACATATCAGTGGCTTTGTGCAACAATTGTTTATTCCTCACTTGTTCCAATCCAATGCCAGCTGAGCGACTCTTTTCCATCTTCTAACACCACCATCCCAAATCTCCGAGCACGGGAAGAAAGAGATGGCGCCTATGTCTCAGGGTCAGGCCTGCAAGTGGCACACACGTCCTCTGCTCACTCCCTGCCAGCCAGGAGTCATCAAAGGCACACCTGGAAAATGTCATTCACCCTGCCTGCATCTCGGCCACTTGGGCTCCAGTCACAGCTGGGCTGCACTCCTGACCCTGCTCCTTGTATATTGTGTGACCCTGAACACTTTTGACCTCTCTGAGCCTCAGTTTTCTTGTAGACAGAGTTAACAACACCAGTTTTATTATTATGAAGTTCAAATGAGGAAAGCTAAGTTCAAAGTGCCTGGTGCATGAAAGATGCTCGGTGAATGTTCCTTTCCCTCAACAGTATTCTTCTTTCCCTCACCTCCAATGTCCCCCCTTCCCACCCTCTTTTTTCCTTCTTTCCCTTACAGGAAGGAGCAAGTGACAGCTAGACATGCCTCTGGTCTGTGGTCACTGAACCCGCCCATGCTTAACCAAAGGGGAAAAATGGAACAAAACAAAACAATCCCGAGAGCAAAGGTGGTGGCTCACAGTGGGTGGCTGGAGCCACGTCCCCTGCTCCCCAATGTAAATCCTTGGGAAAACCATTAGTGGCGGGCCCTGCAGCTCAAAGACAAATTACGGGCAGGGGGATCAATGTTATTTTTTCCACAAGCTAAATTCATAAGGGTTTATGGCAAAATCAATGCAAATCTTCATGAATAAAGTGGTGGCAGGTGCACGTTGGAGAGTAATAAGGGGGGAGGGGGAGGAGAGTCCCCTCCAGGCAGCAGTGAGGTGGGGCTGGAAGGGAGCTGGAAGCAGGGACTTGGGAGCCACCTGCACTGATGCTCTGGGGTTTGGTTCTGTCTGCTGCGCAGCGAGGCCCTTCCCCGGGCTGGCCTCAGTCACCCCAAGGACAGATGGGACGCAAGGGTGGGAGGGAAGTTGACAAGAGATGACGTGTTTCTTGAGCTTTACTCTCACGGTGTAACTGGAGCCTCAGAACAACTCTCAGGGGTAGATGCTGTCATGACCCCCATTTCACAGTTCAGGAAACTGAGGCTCAGAGAGGTGAAGCAACTTACCTGGCATCATGAAGGTAAGAGCTTGGACTTTGTGGATCAGAAACTAGGTCCTCCCCATTTTGGAGGCCCAGAGTTGCTTGTTTAAATATTGATTGACTCTTTGTCCCGCTCTCCTGCCTCTGTACCTCTGCATGGGCTGGGCCGTCTGTCCTGAGCGCCTGATTCTTCTCTCTTCAGGACAGCCATCTGGATGGAGGCTGCTGTGGCTGGCACTGCCATGTCCTCTCTATCTGTGTCCAGTATGGACTCTGAGACAGTGTCTGGGGGGGTGGTGGTGTTTGTCCTCATGAGTCCTTGCCTAGGTGGTAAGCCACTCCCAGGTAGGAGATCCTATCTTTCCTATGTTTTTCAGTCTGCACACCTGAATACTGGCATCAGTGTTCATCTGTCCATGCATCCAACCCTTTGTCCATCCATCCATCCATCTATCTATCCATTCCTTTTCAGGTAGTTCCCAAGACTTGCACAATTATCAGACTTTAGCTTGACCCATGCCACAACACAGATGAAACTGGACAACATTATGCTCGAAATAAGCTAGTCACAAAAGCATAAAGACTGTGATTCCACCTGTATCAGGCAGTCAAATTCAGAGAAAGAAAGTCGAATGGTGGTTTTCAAGGGCTGGGGCAAAGTGGGGAACAGGGAGTTTTCATTTGATGGGCACAGAGTTTTGGTTTGGTAGGATCAAGAAGTTCTGGAGATGGATGGTGGCAATGGCAATGCAGGGAACAATATGAATGTCCTTAATGCCACCCAGCTAAGAATGGCTAAGATGGTAAATTTCATACACGTGTATTTTCCCATGATTAAAAATGAATTACTCTTTTAAAGTGTCAGATTTCACAAGGAGGGTACAGTTTCCCTTCTGCAAAATACACCCTGTCCCTTCCCACCTGTTCTTCTCAGGCCCCACCTTCAGTTCTGCCTCCTCCATGTAGCATCGGAGGACTGCTTCAGCCCCCTCCAGTTTGGCTGTCTCCAAATACCCCAGGTGACCATGGTTTTTATATAATAATTATAAGAATGTTCATAATAACAGCTGACACGTGGAGCAGACGCTCTCTTGGAGCTGGTCTTAACGGGTGTGCATGCCCGTCCTGGAAACTAGGTCCCGTCATTATCCCATTCTAAAGATGAGGAAGCTGAGCCCCAGGCAAGTTAAGTAACTTGCTGAAGCTTCCTGGGCTGGAGAGCTGCAGAGGCAGGATTCAGAGCCAGGCACACCGATCTGGCAACATCAGACCCACTGTGTGCTCCTTTGCGCAGCCAGAGCTTGGTGCGATGCTCCCCTAGGCGCTGAGCTTGTAGAGGGCTCATTTCTGAGACCTCTTGAAGTCCCTGCAGATGGGGGCGGGTGGGTATTTATCTTCATTATTACCCACCCTTGACCCAGGTGGATGCACAGCAGGGGCTCAGTCCAGGGTTAAAGGGAGGCCCCTCAGGGGCAAATTTTAAGGAGGCTTCGAAAACTCAATCATGAGGGCAAATATTTTAATGGAATATTTTAAAATATCAATTTGGTGTCCAAAAAATCCACGATGGACAAGATAGTCAAATGTTAAGTAAAGACAAGGTCTGATCCTGCATGACTCGTCCTTATCTGAGTCTCGAACATGTGGAGCTCATTCTGAAGACAGTCAGGCTCCACCTGCCTGCGTCCAGCAGGTTTTTCCAAGCTGTCTGACAGCACGTGCTCTTGTACGTAACCATCACACAACTGACCCGTTTGGAAGGAACTCCATGCTGTGTGGCAATAGCACGCAGACCCTGACATCAGTCTTGCCTTGGAAGACTGTTTGCATCCAGGCCTCCATAGCTGTGTGGCTACGGGTAAATACCTTAACCTCCTTGTGCCTCCGTTTTCTCCCCTGTGAAGGATGCTTCTAACAGAACCAACTCAACGGTGCAAACTTGTGAATTAAATGAGATAATGGAATATGGAATGTGGAATATGGTAACACAGTGCCTGCTCCTTGGCTAACCAGAAAACGTAAACTCTTGTAAAAATGATTCAGCGCATAGGCTGAGACACGCAATTCCTCCATCCACCAAAAGAAAACAAAGGGTACCATGTGAATTTTTGTTACCAGGCATCAAAAGGCCCTCAGTTTTCTTTTTCCTTTTCTTGTTTTCCCCCTGACATTTCTTGAGCACCCCCTGAGCACAGAGGAGTTGGTGGTGGCAGGGGTGAGACTGCAGAGAATGGGAGAGGGGCCAGGCAGGGGGAGTTCACGGCTTATCAGGCTGAGGCAGCTGGCGGTTTCCTCCTCCTGCTATCTGGGTTCTGCGTGTTTATTCACTGACTTCAATAGGAGAAGTTGCTCTTAGTTCCCCAGATGTGTGCTCTGTGTAGATTGCCACACATCTGGATGAAGAAGTGCTAGGGAAAGTAAGCTGTGTTATCACGCTGCCAGGACTGTCAGAGAGCCAGATGTCCCGTGGCTAATGGTCATCACATCTGGAAGGCAGGCTGAATCTTTTCATTTGGATGTGTCAGGTGTTGTATTGATCTGTGGCCTCTGGTCGTAGGGAGCAGCAGAGGGAGAGCCAATCAGATCCTTCAGGGCCTCTCCAAACCAGGGGAGCTCTGATCTTTACCTCTTTCTAGACCTTGAACGAGATGCCCTTTTTCTGCTCTCCCCCACCCTGAGCCCCAGCCCGTTGGAGCAGAAGGCTCTGGCTTGACTGTTCTTTCTATGAAGCTTCTGGCAGAGGTGTTCCCTGAGCAGCTGAAGCGACAGAATCTAGGTCTGCAGTGGCAGGAGGAAGGGAGCAGAACACACGGGATTGTCCCCAGGTCTGTCAGGGAAGTGCTGGCCCTTTAGCCATCTCATTCATTGGCCAGTCTTCAAAAGAATCTTGAAGCCAGAGGAGTGGGGTGGCGACAATCTTCCTCATATACAGCTGGGGAAATTGAGGCTTAAGAGGTTAGAGGATTATATCGGGCCACCTAGTAATATTGGACAGGGCCAGAATAGTCAGCATGCTTTGTTGATCATAGTTTACTTCCCTTATGCCAGGCTGGTGGCCAAGATGGCTGCATTCTGTCTTTTGGACATCAGACCTGCCTATTTCCTGCAGGACCAGAGGAAGCAGGAGGGGTGGAGGAAATGTTCACCACCCAGCCATGGCAGGTGGGCGAGAGAAGGGGCTGGGTTCAGTTCTTTACAGCAGCTTCAGAATTGTCCTTATTCACAATGAGTCTAGCATCTCTGAATGTCAGGGCTGGAAGGGGCTCTCTTCAGCTCCTCTCCATGTTCCAGCTGAAGCCACCACGGCTTCACCTAAAGCCTCTGACCTCCCGTGACAGATGCCTTCTCCTGCACAGGCACTGCCCCACCAGGGCAGACTGGACCCTCACTAGTTCACTCTGTGACCATGGGCAGTTCCATCTCCTCTGAGCTCTTGGTTAGAAAGTTGGGTAGTTATAAGGTGTAAACACAGGGTGAAGACAGCATTCTGGACTTGCTGACTCTGCACCACAAATGTCCCCTCTGCCCACAACACTGTGGATTCCCTCCCCCCTTCTGACCTCCTCCCATCCCTCCATCTGGCTGACACCCAATTGTTATTGGGGTCTCAGCTGTATGTCACCTCCTCCAGGAAGCCCACTCTGATGATCCATGGCAACCCAGACTCCTGGTCTCGGGATGTCTTCAGTGACTTTTTACAGGTGCATGCCTTGTGCTAGAGAGTGAACTCTCTGAGGCTGGGCAGAATCTGGGTCATTTTTGTTCATGGTGGTATCTCAATGTTCATCCTGGTGTCTGGTACATAGTCTTCATATAATACATATCTGGCGAGGAATCTGGGATAGCATAAAACTGCAAACTATAAAACACTATAACAATGGTTCTCAACCTTCCTAATGCCGCGATGTATTTTCATTGTTACAAAGGGGTCACGACCCACAGGTAGAGAACCGCTGTAGTATTAAAAAAACTATATATGAAGTGGGAGATGAGGGGTTGCAATTCCACAGTTTACCTACAGAGGGCGACGCTAAACCTGAGGGACTGAGTCTGGACGATGACATTTGGGGGAAAAAGGAGTCTGTGGCCTTCGTGTCTCCAACACTGTGGTGATGTTGCACCTGCTCCAGTGATTCCCGAGACACACAGGTTAATTCTGGCAAAGGAGCAATTCCTTGTGGTTTTAGCTCCTGGCCTGGGAGTCCTACCCAGCTCGTGGTCAGGGGCTGATCAATTGCAGCTAGATCCTATTTATTATTATGACAGCACGTTCTTCCTCTCTCCTTTCCTGTCCCCTCAATTGGATTTAGTTAGATATTGATCATAGGTACAGGTGGCATGAGTCTTTGTAGTCTTGGGCTAGAAGGGAAAGGCACAGTGGCAGAGAAAGGGGACAGCCAGCCCCAGGGGCGGAGTTGGTGGCTGTAGAGCCCAGGCCTTGGGAACTGAGTGTGCCATTTCTAATTCCTTTGTTTTTCTGATGCCCTTCCCCTGAAAATGAAAATGCTTTCAAGGCCCTGCCCCATCTGTTCCTCCTCTCTCCTGGTCCTGTTCTGTTTTCTTTTAGAATCTGAGTCTGGGGTCAGGCTTGGGATGCTCCCACCTCCCTAGCCTAGTGGTTTTATTTCCTCAAAGCCTTAGGTCCTGCCAGGGGTGGGGAAGATGGGGCAGTTGGGGTTACTGGGCAGCAGTTAGGCACTGCCTTCCCCCCTCACTGAAGTGGTGCACTACCCCCTGTCCACTGATGTGGAACTTGGCCATGGACCCCAGCAGAGGCCTTGAATATGCAAGTGTTGGTGGCCTTTATTTCTTCTGTCTCTGTGACCCAGTGGCCTGGGTGGTCACTGTCCCAGCAGACCAGCTCCAGAATGAACACAGGGGATCAGACCTGACGTCAACCTATGGCCTGGAGCGGAGCAGCCCAACTGGGCCCAGCCTAGATCAGCCAAGCCACAGCCACCCGCAGCTCCACCAGCATGAGATAAAAGCTCCTGGGTGTAACCCACAGAGCATTTATACTATTTGTTACATATCATTATTTATTGCTGTAAAAATCTGGCTAGTACAGAGGGCTGGGTGGCACCTCAGTGAGTGATACAACAGAATGGATTATTCTAGACTACGAGGTAGGAGACCTCAGCTCTAATCCAAAAACATCCTCTGTGCCTCTGGAGTAGAAAAGAAGTTAACGTCTGTTGATCATCTCCTGCGGGCCTGCCACTGGGCTAACCACTTTCAATATATTTATTTATTTTATCACTATCTCTTCTATCTTATTTTGAGCTTACTTTGTGCCAGGCAATAGGTTAACTGCTTGTGATGCAAATTAGGATTCTGATAACAGTGATACTAAAACTTTAATGAATAATAACTTAAAAAAACAGGCCCTGCTGAATCCATATTATGGGCCAGGCCTGCATCCGGTTGTGTAGACATAATTATTTCAGAGCATCCCAGCACAACCCGCTGGTCTGTAAACTCCATGTGGCAGGCATCACATCTGTTCACTGCCATGGCTGTGGGGCTGAGTATGTGCCTGGTTCTGGATGCTTAATAAATTGTCGTTGGAATAGAAGCCCTACAAGGTAGGTGCTGTGTGACCACCACCACGTCCCCTGCCCTCTTTCTGTAGCTGATGAAGCCAGAGCAGATGGGCTGGCCTAAGTGGTGGTTCTAACGGCTCAGCTGGGGTGATTTTGTCCCTCCCGAGGACATTGGGCAGTGTTAGGAGATGTTTTTGGTTGTCACGACTGGGGAAGGAGGATGCTACTGACACCCGGTGAGTAGAGGCCCAGATGTTACTGCACAATCCCTCAACACAGAATTATCAGGCCCCAAATAAAAATAGTGCCAAGACGGGGAGACAGTGGCCTGGCTCTTATTGCCTGGCAGGAAATTAAACTCAGATTGGTTTTGTCCCAAAGCACTTGTGTGTGCTTCCTGTGGCTTCCATGACAAATTACCTAAAACTGGGTGGCTAAAACAACAGAAATGTGTTTCTCTCATAATTCTGGAGGCCTGAAATGCAATACCAGGGTGTCAGCAGGGGTGTGCTCCCTGGGGAGGCTCCAGCGGACATCCCGTCTCTTGCCTCTCACAGTGTCTGGTGGATGCTGACCTGAGGTGCCACCACTTCAATCTCACCTCCATCTTCACATTCCCTTCTCCTCTTTTGTCTCAAATCTCCCTCTATCTTTGTGTTACAAGGACGCTTGTCATTAGCTATGGGCTCACTTAGATAGTCCAGAATTACCACCTCATCTCAAGATCCCTTAATTTAATCTCATCTGCAAGACCCTTTTCCCAAAAAAGGTCACAGTCACAGATTTCAAGGGGTTGACAGGGATGTCTTTTGGGGGGCATTTGTGGCCTACCGCAGCACCTTGTCTTGAATGCTGGTTGATCCTGCCCTCCCACAGGTATTCCTCATATTTCATCCTCATAATAATCCAAGAGAGCGTCTTATGCTGTTTCATCCATGAGGCATTGAGATTCAGAGGGGTGATGTAATTTTCCTAGGAGAATCAGCCCTGAGCTCGGGATTTGCTCTCTGGCTCTGAAGCTCTTGGTTTTACTTCTCAAGTTTCTCTCCAAACCTCATCTGTCCTTCTCCTCTGGGCTCAGAGATGCCCACACTCTGCGAAGTGCCTGGAGATGACTTCTGGACCAGCCCTGCGGTTGGTGGTGAGTGGGACATCCTAGGGCAGGGGATTGGACACAAGTCAGCAGCGTCCTCTTCAGGTAAGGAAGTCTTTCAAGTGACTTGCAGAGGGCAGTGGAGTGGACACAGGGCCCTCCCCTGGAGAAGGCCAGCAGGCAGCATTGCTCATGTGACTTTGCTATGGGAGCTGGGCTGAGGCCAAGCCCGGCTCTGAATCACTGTTGATCTAATGAGCTCCTCCTCTCTCTCCTTTCTCTCCAGACCCTGCCTTCTCTCACCAGCTCTCCTGCTTAATGAACTGTTCACCAGCATATTTCAAGGCCTTCCAGATGGGAGTGGCACAATGTGAGGAAAGTCACTTGTGTGGCCCTGGTCAGTGCTTGATGGTTTGGAAAGAGCCAATAAAAGGGAAAAATGTGAGGCCCTCCTCCCCCTTCCCCACCCTTTGTAGTGAAGTCCCACCAAATACCACAGACAGGAATGTGTCTCTGACAGTGTATTACACCATTTAATCACCGAGGTAAACATCTGGGAGTTTCCCCCGTGTTTTGTAATAGCTTCACTGAAGCATAATTTGCATGCGAGAAACTATGCATCTTTTATTACCAATCATATATCTGTTAAGGGACTTGTATCTAGAATATATATATAGATCTCTCGAAAGTTAAAACCAAGAAAACAAACAGCCCAATTTAAAATGGGTAAAAGATTTGAACAGACATTTCATGAAAGAATATATTTATGGATGGAAAATAAGGAGATAAAAGATGCTCAATATTATTAGGCGTTAGGGACGTGCCAATTAAAGCCATAAAGAGATACCAACATACTTATATGTTGCTAGAAGTAAAATACCCCCCATCAAGACTCGATGAAGATGTAGAGCGACTGGAAATCCCACATACTGCTGGTGCAAATGCAAAATGGTACCAACACTTCATCAAACACTTTTATGGTTTCTTAAATTCAATGTGCACCTGCCATATGATCCAGCCAGTCCTATGTATTTACCCAAAAGAAAAGAAAGCTTGTGTTCAGACAAAGACTTTTCCCCAAACGTTCATAGCAGCTGTACTCAGAATCATCAAAAACTAAGAAAGATCTCATGTTTATCAACAGATGAATGGGGAATGGATGAGCAAACTGTAAAGTAACACAAGACGGATTATGAGCCATCAATAAAGAAGACGAACTAGGGGTACACAACACAGCAGGGCTGAGTCTCAAAATAATTATGATGAAAGAAATAAGCTCTTCAACAAACAGTCGATACTGTGTAATTCCATTTATATAGAACTCTAGAGAGTACACACTAATCTACAGTGACAGAAAGTGGATCTGTGACTGCCTGGGAATGGGGAGGGGAGAAGGGAAGCATTACGATTACATGGGAGCACAGGAAGCTTTAGGGGAATGACGTGTATATTCCCTACCAATTGTGGGGATGGCTTCACAGGTGTGTCTGTATACATACAAATCTTCGGTCGTTGTCTTCCCTTTTCATTCTCTTAACAAGACCTTTCAAAGAACAAGAATTTTTCATTTTGATGAAGTCTAATTTATCAACTTCTTCTTTAATGGATCATGTTATCAATGACATATTTTGGCTCGGCACCTGTGGCTTAACGGGCTAAGGCTCCAGCCACGTACACCTGAGCTGGCGGGTTCGAATCCAGCCTGGGCCTGCCAAACAATAATGATAGCTGCAGCCAAAAAATGACCGGGCATTGTGGCGGGTGCCTGTAGTCCCAGCTACTTGGGAGGCTGAGACAGGAGACTTGCTTGAGCCCAGGAATTGGAGGTTGTTGTGAGCTGTGATGCAACAGCGCTCTATCCAAGGTGACAGCTTGAGGGTCTGTCTCAAAAAAAAAAAAAATCAATGACATATTTCTTGTCTCTTGGGGATCAAGAGCCTTTATTTTCTGATACCCAGTTTCTTAAAGACTATTGTTTTATGTATTTTGTCTGTTTTTTTTTTTTTATTGTTTCAGCCAGGAGACTAAGTATGATTCCTATAACACCATCTTGGCCTGAAGACCCAATAAACCTTTAAGGCAGGTGTTATTTTACTCATACTGTCCCATATTTCTCAGCTGGGGAAACAGAGCTGAGAGGGAGTGGGCCACACGGCACGTAAATGGTAGCATCACAACATAAACCCAGCCTTGCTGGACTCCAAAATCGCGTGCTACAGACCAGGCATCTGTAGACTACCAGGAAGGTTTGAAATCCCACTTGGTTTGAAATTGCTCTGGCCCTGCATCATTTCTAGGTTCAAGTTTCAGAATCTGGGATGTTTCTAGGATCTGGGATGGAGAGATGGTAGACTTTCTGGTCATACTGGCTTGACTCTGGGACCCCAGAGCACAAGTAACCTGAGTTTCAGTTGTCTAACGTGTGTACCAAAAATGTTAATTCTGACTTGACTTGTTCTGTAAGGGGTGCAACAAAGTACGACTAAAACCCACAGGTATTTTAAGACCCTGTAGGGTGTAGAGTCCAACTTTCCACTCCATGTCCCTTCTCCAGCAAGACTAAGACATCTAAGATGCACCACCACTGTGTCCCTCCCGTGCCCATGGCAGACATCACTAAAAGCAAAGGAATTCTTTCTGGCTGAGCTAAACTGGACCACAACATCCAACCTCCCTTTAATCTAATACTTAGCATGCCTACTACCAGTTGGTGGGACTGGCACATGACACAAAGCCCATCTGTGTCTCTACTCTTCATCAGTATTCTGATCAGATGGCCACCTGGCCTCGCATGCACACCTCACTTGACCAAGCCTTCACCACATCCTCGGGTCATCTGTTTCATGATCATCCCGGCATCATACCTGAGACTTTCCTACGTGTAACAAACAAATCCACTGTCCGATCAGCACTATCCATGACATTAAGTGATGCCCAATGGGGACTCAGAGACCAGACATCTTCACCTTCTAAAAAAAGAAGTCTTTCAAATATAAGGTGAAGATAAAGGTCATGTTCCCTCCTCATCAAGGGAATTATTTCTGTTCCTCACACATGACCCTGTAGAGTCCTACTTCCCTTTATTCGTGGATACCTTTGGCTGGTCGTCATCCTCCAGAAAACGTAAAACCTGAATTTGAAAAAATACTTGATGTATTATCTGATTAGAACATCGTAGAGGAAAAACTATTATGCCTTAGTCTTGACATTTTACTTTCATTAACATAGCCTAAGATTTTATTAGCTTTTGAAACGATCATCTCATGCCTTCTGCTCATGAGAGAAAATGTGAAGTAATTTTTAGAACAACTGAGCCAGGCCAGCTACCCGCTTCCCTATACCTGTGTGAGCGAATTTGTGAGCCCAGTGACTGCTCCATACTTTTCCCCTGGTCATCTCACTGGTCTAGCCAGTGAGTGTGTACAAAGGAGCTGTTAGCTCAGTGCCAGCTATGTGCTAGGTAATAATAAAAATGACAATATTAGCTAACACTTACATAGCACTTATTGCACGCCCAACACTTTCCTAAGGATATTACATATTTTAACTGATTTAATACTGACTACAGCCCGTGGAGGTATGTGCCGTGTTATTCCTATTTTACAGAAGAGGACATAGAAGCAGAGAGGTTAAGGAAGCTGGTAAGTGCCAGAGCTGGGATTTGAAACCAGCTCTGAAGTCTGTGTTCCTAATCATTATATTACACTGCTCTGTAGGGCCTGAATAAATGCGTGTTATATGAATATTTATGCTTTTGTTCACAATTCTCCGGGGAGCTCCCTGAAGCTGGCTGGAGACAGCTGAGATGTGTAGGATGCATTCACTGGGCAAGCCCCTTTCTTCGGTCTGGGTCTGTCTCTGCTAAAGTTCTGCTGATGCTTCAGTCTGCAAGCAGGAGGGGGCAGATCAAAACCCAAATGTGACTTTACACCCAACCTAGTTGAGTCTAACCCTCCTTTCCTGGGCACCTCGAAGGCAGAGCCACGGGCTTTGATTTATAACTCAGAGCTCTGGAGGGGGCCCTGTAGGTTTTTCTTTGAGAGATGATGTCACAAGATTGAGAGTCAAAAGGACAGCCCCAGGCTTGAGATGAGGACTAAGGGTCAAAGCCAACAAAGCTTTGTTCTCTCTTTCCCAGGGTCTGGGGAGAACCCTTTCAACTCCTCCCAGGCCCTGTGGTGTGGGCGGGGCTGACTCCACCCCCTGGTGAACAGGTGGTCTAGCCTGGACCAATCACTGCACTCTGCCTGGCCCCTGATTGTCAGTCACTTCAGTTCTAAGCACATGACCTAGCCTGGACCCGTGAGAGGCAGGCCTGGGATTTTGATAAGAACTATTCCTTTCTATGAACTTGAACCCCGGAGGAGGCAAACCTCAAAGCTCCTTGGAAAAACCTGCCTGTCTACAAAAGGAGGAAGGAAAGCTGCGAGACGTTGGAGCCCCAGAGTCCCGCCATGGTGGACCACTCTATTTTTTTGCCTACCTGGTTAACAATCAACTACCATAGATGCAATTAATTCCCATAGTGTGGGGCACACGAGGGAGGTATTCCCACGGTGTCCAGGAGCTCAGAGGAAGGGACAGACCTCCTTTCCTGGAGTACAGGGAGGGAAAATGAAGCAGATGCCCAGACAGTGACATTTAAGGCAACACATGCAGAATCATAGTGATGAATTGCTCTGGCCCTGCATCATCGCTGGGTTTAAAACCTTGTTCGACATTTTGCCAGCTCTGTAACACTGGGCAAATTATCTACCGTCTTTAGGCTTCAGTTCCCTGACCTGTAGAATGGGCATCTACCTCGTGGGTCTGTTGAGAAGATTAAATGTAATACTTTGAGTACAGGGATTAGTACAGTGACTGGCCTGGAATAAATATTAGCCCTGTATTATTATTACTATTATTATTTCATGAGGCAGGGACACTGTAGGTGGAAGAAAGAAAAGAGGCTAACAATTCCGCCTTCACAAAAGGGGTAGGTGGTGAAGGGTTTCCAAGGGGTGGGCCAGCATGGGCAGGAGCACAAAGTAGAGATCTCAAGGGGCCAGCACTCGGAACAGCTGCCTTGTTTTTTTTTTGATTTTTATTTTTTGAGACAGAGTTGCAAGTTCCAAGTCCTGGGTAGAGTGCCGTGGTGTCATAGCTCACAGCAACCTCAAACTCTTGGACTTAAGCGATTCTCTTGCCTCCGCCTCTCAAGTAGTTGGGACTACAGATGCCCGCCACAACACTCAGCTATTTTTGTTGTTGTTGTTGCAGTTGTCATTGTTGTTTTAGCTGGCCCAGGCTGGGTTCAGACCTGCCAGCCTTGGTGTATGTGGCCGGTGCCCTACTCACTGAGCTATGGGCACCAGAACAGCCACATTCTAGCAGGAAGCCTCCAAGGGAGGGGAGGGCGGAAGAAGAGTGGGGTGGCTGTGTTGGCATCAGAGTGTAAAGACTTAACCTTGTTGATATAAACAAAAATGCCCTATTGTTTTTTCAGAAGAATTTGCAACCACCTTACTCAGAATAACTTCTCCATTTGCTCAATTCAGTTAGGTTACCGGCCAATTCAGTAGGGAGAAAATCCAGGGGGGGGCAATTGTTCAGCTGCAGCAGAGACGGCTGGGCAGCAGAAGTGCGGGTAAGGATATGCTGTTATGTAAACGCTGCGGCAAGGCTGCCTGGGCACAGAGGCGTCCCGGGAGCCAGCCTCCAGGAGGAAAGAGAGAAAACGACATCGGACCATGTCACGTTTACTTTTGCTTTGTGTTATGTGGGGAAGAAGAATGATGTTTACTTGTTTTAAGCTCCTGCAACAGTAGGAATAAGGTGGGCCTGGGGAGGCTGGCACCCCCTCCTTCTTTATAAATGGGCAATTTTCTAGGAGATTGGCTGTCAAGTCCCATGCCTAGTCAAATTTCCCAGCACCCTAACTTCCTGGGTGGCCTGAGGTGACACTGATCAATCTAGACAAGGCTGCCACTGATACTTCAGGGTAAGACCAGCTCCCACCCCAGCCGCCACTTCCCTGCATTCATTCACTCACTCGCTTGCTGGCTAACTCCTGCTCATGAATCAGCATCTCACTCGCATGCCCTCACTATATACCCTGCACTCTCTGGGCACCTAGACCCAGGGCCTGGTGATCAGGGTGCAGGTGGCAGCATAGCCAGGGGGCAAGGTCACTGTGAACTGCCTGGGCCAGGTGCCTGGACTTTACAATCAATGCAATGACATGAGCCTCCCCTGGAGTTGTCCCAGCAGGAAGCCGGGCAGGAGACCCAGGACGGGGGCAGGTGGGCATGCAGATCAGGGAGGCAGAGCAACCGGGTCACAGCTGAGACGGCTTAAAGCAATGTTGGAGGAGGTTCTGGGCTCCTGACCCATAAGTATCTGTGGTCTGGAGTTGTAGACGCTCCAGATCAAACCACATCCTTGTTATTATCTGCCCTTCCTAGTACCTGCAGCCTCCTCTCCGTGCCCTGGGGTATGCTGGGTCTTAGGGACATGGAGAAGCGACAGGTGTGCAGGGAGGAGGGTGAAGTCTGAGGAAGAGATTGGTGAGGATACACCACGGAGAAGAATGTCTCAGAACTTGTAGACCCCTCAGTCTAAAACAGAAGGCTGGGGAATCTCATTGCCTGTCTCTGAGGTTCATAGGTCTCACGAGAATACAAGACCCTCCTATGTTACCCCTAAAGGGCCAAATCCAAGGGAAGGGGGTCCTAGCACTGGCAAGATAAATTCTCAAAAGAAGTGTCTTAGGCTCCCCCATCCAGGCCCTTAGTGTGGAGTCTGATGATGAAGACATTCATTTATTTGTCCAGTGGACACATGTCCCCCCATTTTTAGTTTCTTAGCATTGCCATGACAAAGTGCCACAAGCTGGGTGGCTTAAAACCACAGATATTTATTTTCTTACAGTTCCGGAGGCCAGAGTCCAAGATCGAAGTATCCAGGGCTGTGTTACACCTGAAACTTTGGGCAGAATCCTTCCTGGCTCTTCTCAGCTTCCACTGGTGCCTGTGGACCTTTGGAGTTCCCTAGAGGCTTACAGAGCAGCGCTCCAATCCCGGGCGCTGGGCCTCCTGCCTGTGTGTCTCTGTCCAAATCTCCCTCTTCTTACAAGGACACCAGTCCTTCAACCAGACCTTGTCTTAAACTTGATTATGTTTTCAATGACCCTGTTTTCACTTACAGTCTCATGCACAGATACTTGTGGTTAGGACTTTGATATACCTTTTGGGGGAAGGGCAATTCAATCTGTAACACCTGCCACGTACCAAGCCAGTAGATAGGCATTGGGAAAAAGTATCTGTTAAACAGAAGACTTCACACTTCCAGCCCACTACGATGCTTTAATGGAACCCTTCTCCTCCTCAACGATCTGATTGACCTGATTGATTCGGGGAAAATGCTGATAAGGGGCTGAGCTAAAAAGTCCCCAGATCCCAGGCTTGCTGGGCTCACTCACCTCACCTCTCTGCTGGATGCGCTCCAGCCTCACCTGCCCGCTTCAGCCCCTAGCGGGGCCGCGTGGCTCATCAGTAACCATAAAAGGCACAGTGGGCAGAATAAATCTCGCTCCAAAATTAATGTAGCTCAGGGAAAAAAGTACATTTACTCATTTCAACTTCTTGTTGCAAGACTCATAAGTGAATAAATCCAAAATAAATGTAACCAGGACGAAGGGAGAAGCCTCGATAAATGCAATCCCGTCGCCCTAAATGAAGACAAAGGCTTCGAGACAATATTAAATTCCATCCCTAAAGGCTCATTTCATTTCAGACCCAGATTTCCACAAAATCGAGTTTCCCAGCCAAGCTAAGCCCCCCTTCTGCTCCTGTCCCCCTTTCCCCCCACTGCCTCCTCCAGTAAATAAGTCTCCTTTCCTGCTGGTTTCTTGGTGGTCTCAGCTGTGTCGGTTGCCTGCTCTGCCAGCCTTCCTCCAGGAGGCCCCCCCAAACTCCAAAGATGAGGCGACAGCCTCGGCTCCCAAATGGACAAGTTCAGCTGCATTCTGGAGACCCACAACATCTGCTGAGTTTCAGGGATTTTCATATCCTGACCTCTGTGTCCCGTACAGGCTAGGGGGCTATGAACAGGGATGCCTTGGACTTGGGAGGCTGGGAGCTTAGTTCTGTAGGTGGAAGGCCAGAAGCTCAAGCCAAAATGGTTAAACCCGGGATGCTGAGGTGCAGGGGGCCCATGTACTTCCTATCTCTTTTCATGCTAACCTGATAACTGCAAAACTCATCCTGCTACAATCTATACATCTAGTGTCTGCATAGCCTTGGGGTAGGGAAGTCTGAAGGCGGGGTACCCAGAAAGAGGGGCCATCAGAGTCTCTCTTCTCAGGATGGTCCCCAGCTTGCATGAGAAGACTTGTCCCCTCCGACCAGCCTTCTTCCACCCAGCGTAACGGCCACCAGGGTGGGGACTGCATCCACCTGTCTCCAGTGGACCCCACACGAGCAGGGCATTGAAACATCCTTGTTGAATTGATTGTAATCGCCCTCACTGACCACTTCCCCGCCCTCAGTGAAGTCACCAGCCTTAAGTAGACGGTCTATCTGACTTTTCAGGCTGGGCCGAGAATTTCTCCATCGTGATTACACGGAATTGACTGAGTAGTGAATATGTGGTGAAAGGTCTTCAGGGAATCTGATGAGACCCTCTAATGGAGCTGACAGACGTCTGTCACCAGTGCCATCAGTTATGTCTTCATGTCAGAGTTCTGCTACTGTCAAGAACTCTGATACCTGAACCCACCCTAGCCCTCCCCTTCCTGGGGCCAGGCTGTTGATAGTGATCTTGCTGTCAGGAGTCGATGTCCTTTTAACAGTAGTAGTATCTTAGCACCTGTCTGTGCCGACTCCTTTCCAACTCATTCAGGAAATCTTGTTTGGACGCCTCCTGTCTGCCAGGTCCTGCTTTAGCAGTCCCCAGATTGCTCTGGTGTCGTGAAGTTTACATCCTGGAGGGGGGATAGTATATCCCATTTTATTCTATTATGCTGCAGTGGAGGGACTTATATTATTTACATTATAACATAAAATTTATATTACGTGAAATGTATTTTGTTTTGTCACGTTATATTGTATCATATTATATTGTATCTTTTCCATTTAACCTTCCAAACAGCCCTACTGGGGAGGTAATACTGCCTTTTAAAGCTGAGAAGCAGAGCTCAGAAACAGCAACTCGCTAGGTACTCTGCCCTCCTCCGCCCTCCTGTCGGTAAGCGAGCAGGTATTGTGTGTGAGCGGGGGGGGGGGGGGGGGACCCCCCATAGGTGGAGAAAACAGGAGGGATTTGAACCTGAGAGTGTGACCTCACTATGAATCTCAGTCCCTTTTTGTGGCTCAACAGGCTAAGGCGCCAGCCACCTACACCTGAGCTGGTGGGTTTGAATCCAGCCTGGGCCCGCCAAACAACAATGACAGCTGCAACCAAAAAATGGCCGGGCGTTGTGGCGGGTGCCTGTAGTCCCAGCTACTTGGGAGGAGGAGGCAAGAGACTCGCTTGAGCCCAGGAATTGAAGGTTGCTGTGAGCTGTGATGCCATGGCACTCTATCCAGGGTGATAGCTTGAGGCTCTGTCTCAAAATAAATAAATAAATAAATAAAATAAAAATTTATTCTTACTTGTTGGAGTCAGAGGCTCACTCTGTCGACTCTGGATAGAAAGCTGTGGCATCATACCTCACAGGAACCTTGAACCCTTGGGCTTGAGCAATCCTCTTGCTTCAGCCTCTGGAGTAGCTGGGACTATAGGCATGTACTACTATTCCTGCTAGTTTTTTTCTATTTCTTTAGCAGAGATGGGGGCTTGATCTTGCTCAGGCTGGTCTCGAACTCCTGAGCTCAGGTGATCCACCTGCTAAGATTACAGGCGCTAGCCACCATGCCCAGCATCTGTAATGCACAACCCAGGGAGTTTCTCTCCCTGGATGGCTGTGAGACTCATGGTCTATGCCTAACTCAGCCCCTGACTTGCCACTGGTGCCTGGCAAGAGCCATCAGACTTTGCTATGGCAATGAACATGGTTGTTACCAGGCAGAGTGTGGAGCTGCTCTGTGGCACAACCTGGGGCTTGGATGTTACCCCATGCTGCAAAGACTGGGCAAGAATCCAAAGCCTCTGACTGCTCATTTACACTCCAATCCCTGGGTGTGCAGGGGAGGGGGAGGGGAGGGTCTGCCCCTCTTGCTCCTTAGATTTCACTTGTCCCTGAGGTGGGTGTCACAGGTGTCAGGGCTGAGAGCACAGCCCTGAGCCCAGACTTCAGAGGTCCAATCCTGGCTTTGCCACTTCCTCACCTGTGAATGGGGTAAACGCATCCCCCTGCCATAGCTCCCCTGTAAAGTTAGGGTCCATGTCTTGGGGAGCTATTGCCCCATCCTTTGCTAAACTCTCTGGGGCAGAACATCTAGGATCCTGCCCTTGGCCTTGACTCCCCTCTCTCCTCCAGAGGCCCCCAGTGGCTCATGTGGACAGTTTCAGTGGCTGCCTGCGGGACACATTTCTAGGATCACAACCCTGATGGCCCACTTTCAGTTTCTGAGTGAGATCAGACTTACTTTTTATCTCACTTTTTCATTTTTAGTCAATAGTATTTAGTATATCCACAATGTTGTAAAACCATCATCACGATCAATTTTAGAGCATTTCATCACTCCAAAAAGAAACTGTGCCATTCAACTGTCACCCCACTCCCCAACCTTCCCCATCCCCTCCTCAACCCCTGGAAACCATTAACCTACTTTCTGTCCCTACAAACTGCCCATTGTAGACACTTCCTATAAATGCACTTATATACTATGTGGTCTTTTGTGACTGGTTTATTGTACAGATTCCCACGTGGATAGAGTTAGGAAGGGATCTCCCAGATCATTAAAACGAATCCTTCATACTTCAGAAGTAAAAGTGAGTCCCACAGAGGGGCGGCCATTTGACCGACATCAGGGACAGGATTAGAACTCGTGCCTCCAGATGGGCCGTCTGACCTGTTCTCCCTCCCCTGCCCTAGGCGGCTGGGTCGGAAGCCAGATACGATCCCTGAGAGCAGAAGGAGCCTCCTCGTGGGGCAGCAGCCCAGCAGGTGCATTTATTCACACAATCACTCATTCACCTATTCACTCATTCACCCACTTGTCCATCTGTCACTGGCTTATTGCAGATCAGTAATGTGACAGGCTCCATCTGAGGTGACGGGAAGACAGAGGAGAACAAGAGAGAGAGGGAGGCTAGCCCCTGAAGCTTACAGACAATAGACAGGAACAGACATATACACAAAGGGATCAGTCTGTGCACAGAGTAAAAGAGGGGAGGGGAGAGGGGGACTAGCCTGGGGAGGCAGCCACTGCAGCTTGGGGTGTCAGAAAGCTCCTGGGCGAAGGGGGTTTGGTGCATGCAGAGGAGGCCGCTGCGCCCAGGTCTCTAAGAACCAGGAACTGAGTTTGGGGCTGGTGTGGTGTGGCAGAGCAGGCGGGCGTGGCTGGGGCAGCACAAAGTGAGCACGGCGGCAGGAGAGGAGTTTGGCTGTGTCCTTGACTCTGCTGGTACATTTCTCCTTCCTCATGCCGTCATTTGGCTGTGCTGGTGTCTCCTGGAGGGCAGAGCCCAAGTCATGGGGACCTTTCAGAGCCCTGCATCTGATATGGGGTATGGTTTCCACCAGGATGTTTGAACGGGCAGCTCCACCAGAATCCCCATGTCGGTCTCGCTGAGAGTGGGTTTGCATTGGTGAATGTGGGTGGGAGGCATCGGGGAAGGTAAGTGGGAGGCAGCTGTGGACCCAGAGGGGTGTCAGGAGAGGACTCCCAGGGAAATGGTGCAGAACTGGGTTGCAGAGACTCAGCTGCCCCCCACGTCTTGGTTTCATCTCATGCCCTTATTGCTTCTGTCATTTCTCCTTGAGAATCAAGTTGTTTGGAAGGAAGAAAACCAGTTGCATAACTGCGTCCATTGGCAGCCGCGTTCTAATTTTAAAAAATGTGTCACTCTCCAAGCTGCACGTCCCTTAATCAGGCAATTACTTTATGATGTAGTATAGTTAAGGGGGAGGGGGGAGAAAAAAACCAGCAACCCTTGAAATCTCAAACAATTTCTTAGGAGAATTAATTTGGTAAATGTTTGACTTGAGCTCAAGGATGTCTTTTGTTTCCATTTCTAAATGACAAAAGGGACACAAAGGAAAGGTAATAATTTGGTATTAATCAATCCTCTTCATTAAAATTAGCTCCTCAAATGGAGGGTGTCATGGAAACAGCAAATGTCGGGAGGAGGATTTGGGGCCTGGAAAAGGAGCGTGGACAGGGTTATTGTGTGGACATGGCCTGGGGACACAGGCCAGGCCAGAGCAGGCATGGCTCACCCTGAAAATAGTAGCCATCACGGACTGAAGGCTTCTCGAGTTCTAGAAATACCCCATCTTTCTGTACCTAGAACAACCCTATCATGTAAGTATCGCTGTACCCATTTCCCAAGTGAAGAATCTGAGCCCCAGGGAGGTTGGAGCTCAACACTCACAGCTCCAAGTAGCAGAACTCAGGCTCAAACCCAGGTCTCTTGACTCCAAAGACTCCTCTATTGCTGTTCCCTCTTACCATCCCTCTGCCAAGGCTTGGGGCGCGGCCAGGGAGATGCCAGAGGTCGAGTGGAGCTGCCAAGAGACCCTCAAAAGTATATAAAGAACTTTTATCATTCCTGCCAAGGCTTCCCAGCAAAGGACTCCCAGAGCGGGGCTCACATGGGTGGATTGAAGACCTTTGCGAGCCTTATCTCTATCAGCCTGTGGCTTCCAAGGAGCTCCATACTTCACACATGACTGCCTGTTCTCCTGGGAGACCTGCGTTCCAAATCTTCTTTGAGCTTCTTCCCTCATCAGGAATACCCAGGTCTTTCCGTCTCTCCTCTCAGACTCCTAGGTTGCAATGAATTAATACCCCCCTTGTCCTCTGTGACGTGTGTGTTGTTAAACCTAAGAACTCCCAGAGGGCAGAACTTCCAGCTTCTGCACAATTTGGTGGAGGAATGATTTAGAAGTGGAAAGGCAGGGAGTGGTGGGTGCAGGGGTGGCCAGCTTTCTAGAATCTTTTGCTCTATCCCCTGTCCCTAACTTTCTCTCTCTAGCTCAAGTGTTGAGACCTTTCCCCTTCCTCTTCCTCCTCTGGCTCTTTACGACTTCTCCCCCTTTGTTCCTCACCCCTTCATTCGGCCCTCTCCACCGTGCCATGAGCTGGGCACCATGGAGATGGTAGGGAGGGGATAGGATCCTAGTTGGCCAAGACGACAGTGTCTTTGGGGAAAGCTGAGGGTAGCTGAGCATGTTCCCTTGTGAACATGTCTTGTCCCTGTTGCAAGATCGTATATGTTACAACAGTGACACTGCCACCTGGAATTTGAGCAGCCCTCTTTATCTGCTACAGCACAGGTGTATCTTGAGACAGCATGAAGTCCAACATTCCCACCCATGGATGGTTGGCTGCCGTTCCCATGAAAGGTTCATACTTGAGGTCAATGGGGTGCTGCAGTCTAGACAACCCCCAGAGGACCCCAAGTCCTCTGGCAGGTTGAAATGGGAAGCCCTAGGCGGATAATTGCTCCACGTGACGCTTTGGGAAGAAAAGCAACCAAGCATTAAGCACTTACTGTATGCAAAGTATTCAATTTTCTGCAAGATAGATATTTTCCTCATTGTGCAGATGAAAAAAAAAAGGTGAATCTCAGAGAGGTTAATTCACTTGCTCAAAGCTGCACAGCTTATAAGTGGCAGAACAAGGGCTCAAACCTAAGTCTGCCTGATGTTACCGCCCATTCTTCCACCAGTATTCTCTCTTGCTTCCCAAAACTAGGGTTTGTTTTACCGTCTGCTGAAAGAGGCACATCCTTATGACGTCTTAATGGGCAATGAAATTGGAATAAAAAGTTCTGGTCATCTTTCTTTGGGGCATTTGGACAAGGGGTGAGGCTTAGCAGCCTGGGGCTCCTCCTTGGTTACCATTTAAATGTCTGCCTGCCATTTGGGTTATCATGGTGAGATCTGCAGGAGCAGATCTGAATGGACTGAATGGACTTAGGCATTCAGTCATCCAAAGTAGTATTTGTTGTGCCCTAACTGTGACAGATGCTGCTGTGGTGAACACAACTCACTCGGTCCCTGTGGCCAGACATTTATAGCGTGTTGGGAATATGGCATTTGAAAAAGCAGTTAAAGCAGGGGATCTGTCAGGTTGCAGTGCTGTATTTTTAGAGGAAGGGATTTAATACAGGGGGTTATGTGTTTATAAAACCACTAGAAAGTCTGCAAAGGCAGGTGCAATGCTGAGCTTCTGGGACGGGCTCTCAGAACAACACAGGCCTGACTCACAAGGGAGCTGGGACTGCTGAGACAACACTGATGCCTTTCCACCTGGACTTGGAGCCCCCACCTCTGATATCCCAGCCCCCATGAAGGAGGTGGTGGTGGAAGGCCCCTGACGTTATGATCCAGTGGTTAGGGAGCAGCTCCAGAAGCTGTCTCCACCACCACTCTCTTGTCACATCCAGGATGCTGGCAAATGAATCCAGGCGTTGCTGCTGGCAAATCTCAGCTATCACCAGCAGGGAGGGTTGGAAGCCCACCTCATGTTTGCTCCCTAAGCATCATGCAAGCACACTGTACGTGAGGAAACGCAAACATCATTTTATCCTAAATTTTAGCTATAAAGAAACCTGGCAGGTGGGGATTTTAGCTTTTCCTACTATGAAATACAGGGAGAAACAGAGAACAGGCTGGGAATGAATGCTGATAGGTGCTATCCAGAGCCGCCATAAGGGGACTTGGGCACAAAGGCCCAGGGTTGCTGTGGGAGTATAAAGATGAGGTGAATCTAGACTACTGGGTCAGGGTCAGCTCCTCTGAAAAGGGTCTAAGCTGGAATCTACATGGTGCAGATGGATATTCCAGGCCAAGTGAACAGCATGTGCAAAGGCCCTGAGGCTGAAGAGGGGACCAAGAGAAATCATAGTGTCCATTTGATAGTTTGGACTATTTTTCAGCCAATGTTCAATCCCCCATCCTGTCATGGAGGTGGTATGGTCTTTCCTGCCCCATTGATGTAGGACTTGGCCCCATAATGTGCTTTGGCCAGATATGAGCAGAGGATTGGTTTGTCTTGGCTTATTGTACTCTGCCATGAGAAGAACCTCCCTGGACTCCAGAAACAAAACAAAAAAACAAAACAAAACAAAACAAAAAGTGGAGAAGAAATGAAACCCAGACCAACCCCAGCCTGAAGCAGAACCAGGCACCTGAGCCCTGCCTAGATCAGCTAAGCCCCAGCTATCCTGCAGAACAATGAACATGAGGGCTAATGCTTATTGTCAGCCACCGAGCTTTGAGTCCACTTGTTATGCAGCACTCATGTGGCTGCAGCTGACTGATATAAAATCCAAACTATTGAAAGAGAAGGTCCATCCTGGCTGGAATGGAGAGAAGAGCAGGGAGGTGGTGCAAGAGGAAGCTGTGAAGCTGGCAGAAGCTAGATTTGTACGGGGCCTCTTAGACCCACGTATAGATACTGGAAATGTTCCCATTTTACACGGGGCAAAGCCAAGGCCAAAAGGGATAGAATACCAATGACACAGGGCTAGGGCAGAGGACAGAGTACCAATGACACAGGGCAGAGTAGGGACAGAGCTAGGGCTGGGGCCCCTTCAGGATCCCATCTGTAAGCCTGTTCCCTTTCCTTGTATCTTGGTGATGACAACAGCAGCCATTTTACAATCATATTCAGTATGAGCTCGTCAAATCTGATTATCTAGTATTAACCTGATTCAATTGCGTTGAAACCCCCATGTACAGATGGGGAAACTGGGGCCAGAGAGAGGCTCCATGTCCTGCTCTAGGCCACCTGTTAGTTTGTTTGACCTGGTGCCCCTCGACCCTAGGCACTGAGCCCCACTGCCCCTCAGCAGCCTGGTCTCCCCGGGCCCTTCAAGCATGAGGTTCTCATCCAGCTGTGCTGAGCTGAACCTGACAGTGAACACAGCTCCTGATGCTGAGACTCTCTGCACCTCTGCTCTCACTCTGGAGGCTACATTTACATCCCAGGCGGCATGTGCAGGGAGGCTCAGAACCCATTGTGTGTTTCTGGTAATTACAGGCTTCTTTGTTGTCAGGCATCACTGAGGTTTCCTTCCCAGGAGGGGCTTATGAGTGGGCTTAGCCCAGGTCTAATGGGAAGTGACACAGGCGGGGGACACTGAGGGGAGAAGAGAGAAGGGAAGGATACAGGTGACAGCTGCTCCTGAGATGCCAGTGGAAGGAGGGAGGAAGGAACTCCAGAAGCCTGAGTGGAGGTCTGCTCCTTCCTGATCAGCATGGGGCACCAGCTAACCTGGGGCCACTTACCATACTGGGCTTTACAGGGCCCCTGGACCCCTAGGAACATCAGCACCTGTTCTGCAGACCATGAACATGGGCATGGTGTGCGCTGTGTTTCCCAGCTCTGTGCTTCCTGGGTGCATGATAGTCGTGCACTCCCCAGCCCTCCTGTCCCTGCAGGAGGCCCTGTGAATGGCTCTGGCCAGTGAGCTGCAGGGTGACAGCACCATGCGTCACTTCCCAGGCCGGAGTGTCTGGTGGAGGCTCTCAGCCATCCTCTTCCCCTGTTGAGAAGGGTTGTGAGTGGTTCCTGGGACCAAAGCTTCCTGTTCAACTGTAGGGACAGAGCGTGTGAATGAGAAACCCACCTTTGTGATTATAAGCCAGAAACATTGTGGAGATGTTTGTTACTGCAGCACGGCTGAGTCTAGCCTCACAGATAACATTGACCCGGTGAGAAGGAGAAATGCTGTAATTCCTAATGATTTCTTAGAGGTTAACAGAGCCCACTGTCATAGTGAGGCATCTGAGAAGTCTTGAAAAGAATGAAAGATAGAAATAAAGAAAAAGAAAGGAAGAAAAAAGGCAGGAAGGAGGGAGAAAGGAAGAAGGAGGAAGGGAGGGAAGGTGGTTGTTTACTCTGGTCTAATTCAAGCTTGCCCCAACTCATAGACGAGCAAGCTACCCTTCCACTTTTGTTTGTTCAAAGATATTCCAATGGAACAGCTTCAGCAAAGGCCAGTCTGGAATGCATGGGACAGTAGGAAGGCAGCAAAAATCTTCCGGTGGCATCTCAGGGGGTACCTTTGGAAGACGTCTCATCTCAGACTTCTTCACGGGCAATGCTGAGGAGAGGCATTAAGAAAAAATTTGAGTCCGTAAGTAGAAGTCAGAAAAACTGCTCATAACCCAGCTCTGCCCCCAGTTTCCCATCCTCCCTGGAGAGGCGTCTCCTCTCTTTACACCTCATGTCCTTCCTCTGCATCCAGGTTTATGGGGAGGGTGAAATAACTCTGCACAGTGCCAGACTTGGCTGTGGCAACCATCCCAGATGTGCAGGCATCTGTCTGAAGGGTGGCCCACAGCCATGTAGAAAGCACGGAGCCAGGAGGCATTGAGCCTGCCAGAGAGAGATGGCATGATTTGGAAGGCGTGACGCTGGCAGTCTGCAGGAGGATCAGTAACACAACTGTCCTGCTAATTCCCCCTGGGACACTCGTCTGCCCTATGAGGGTGTCTAGTTCCATGTGAGTTTCCAGCCTGAGATTCCCAGACAACAGCTAGAGCCAATGGACTCCCTGCAACCCCAGGGTGTGGGGTTCTGCCTCTGGGATTTTCTGGCTGGGATGTGACATTGGCCAGAGTCGGTGGAGATGGGCCTGCTCTTCCTGCCTCCATTCAGACCTCTGCCATCTCCCTATAGGGCCCCTGGGTGTCCTAGTTCCACATTCCCACGAACCCCCATTTCTCCCTCCAGTTCTTTTCCCCAGCCTCCGGCCCTGCGAGGTTCTAAGCTGTGGATAAATGCTCCTATGTCCCATTGGTGTCTGACAATAAACTGGCTCAAAAATGTTCCTCTTTTCTCTGAGCCTCAAATACCTGCAACTTGGGAGCATGGACCATGGGAGTCATTCTCAAACCATTTTTTAAAAGCCATTAAACCTTTCCTTTGATTAAAATCTTGGGTGGGGTCCTGATAAGCTACAGCAGGTGAGAGTAGGGTGCTGGGGGGACACAGGGAATAGTGTCAGGGGCAGCAGGAGGCCCAAGGCCTGTCTTTCACCCACAGCAGTCCCTGGGCTTCTCAGTGCACAGTTTGAAAGTCACTGGATTAGACCCACTTGGAGGTCCCCCAGCTCACAGCAGGCCATAGCTCAGATGGACACCTACAGTGACTCCCCTTCCCTTCCCTAAGGACCCACATCCCACACCTCCAATGTCTGCCCTGACCCCTCACTCCCAGGATCAGCTGCTAGAGGTGGGGGCACAGCAAGACAATTTCTGACCTGGCTGGAGCACCTTCTTGCCCCCTTCTCCTTTGCCCATCCAGACAGGGCCTGAGATGCACTTCTGGGGCAAGAGCTGGGCCCCCCTCCACCCTGGGAATCAGCATCATGGGCCTCCATGCCTCCAGAATCTCCCCTGGCACCAACCCCCCTCTGACCTGCCAACTGAAGAGGGGCGCTCATTAGCTACAAATTAGCATTACTATTCAACTCAAGTGACCTGTCAGGGCTTACGCAAGGGAACCATCAGGCGCCTGGTCTGTGGGCTTGTGTGTCCTTGCTTGAGATTTTAATAATCTCCAAAGTTGTTTTCCTAATGTAGTAATAACAATGATGATGATAATCAGAGGACATGGCTATGTTCCCTCCCATGGGGCCTCAGCAACCTGATGCATGATGCCCAGCAGAAAAGTTGTATGTGGGGGTCGGGGTGTGCAAAAATCACCTCTAAAATAACCACAAAACAGATTGCCCCCTTCTTTTAGTATTAGGCCAGACTGACTGAAGAATTCTTTGCCCTGTTTCAAACGATTTTAGGAGCAAGGGTATATTTAAGAGCTCTATACCTATCCCTTTTGGAGACCCCTGAGATGCTAACTGATCCCCTCTTGTTCTTGTTAAAATGGTTTCCTTCTATCAGATTATCTGAAATTTGAGATTTGACAGGACAGGGAACAATCTTACTTTGCTTAATAGCGCCCCCTTTATCAGAAAGAACTCTTTTGGGAGCAAGTGACAGGAAAAATTACTTGAAACTGCCTCAAACAACCACCACAACAGGAGATATGTTAGACCACAGTATACATATGTTTGGAGAGCTTCAGGTCCAGTTGGATCCAGATGACTGTAAAAATATTGTCAAGACAATATAAAAAATAAACATTTTTACTTACATAAACTATAATCAGTCCCTAATATAAAATATTGATCTTTCTTTCCATTGCTTGGCTCTGCTTTTCTGTGTCAATTCTGCAGGCTCTTCCTATACAGAGGCACCTTTAGGCTTCTCTTCTATGTTCTTAATAGGAAAGAGTTTTCCCTTTGCCCAGCAGTCTCTACCGAAGTCCAGCATTGATTCCCAGGGGCTCTCATTGGCCCATCTTGGTCACATGACCATCTCTGAACCAATCACTATGACCAGGAGAAAGAGTTGCTCTGATTGGACAGACCTGGATCACATGCTCATTCCTGGAGCAATCAAGGGGATGGCACTCTCTCCCCAGCCACCTGGGCTGAGCAGGGAGGAGCATTAAGTACTCAGGCAATCAGGGTGCTGCTACCAGAAATAAGGGAGATGTATTTCTGGACAGGCAAAACCTCTATGGATATTTATGAATATTTATACTTTAATGGTACTCACCCCCACCATCCACCACCATGCTCTCTGCTCCTGAATCCAAAGCTGGCCAATGGCCTAGCTGACCCTAGACCAGGAAAAGCTTTTATCAGCTAGATGGTTGCTTCTCTGGCCAGATCTTGGCAATCACCAACTGAAATTAAGGAAATCACAGATGTTAAATTGTTCAATCCAACCTTCACCTGATGTCCTTGCCACTGCAGCTTCCTCAAGAGATTGTCCAGTCATAATACCAGGGACTCACCATCTCTAGGACATCCTTTGTCCACCAGAAGATGAGATCCTTGAGGACGAGGACTTGTTTCACTTCTTTATTCCCAGGATGAAATGATGCCTAGCATGTTTTGTTGCATAAATAAATAAATTTCACAACCAGTTGGTTTTGACTGTAAAAAACATTCTCCTATACATATGTGTTTAACCAAAATTAAGCTGGGGGTTTCCACCCCTTAGTTAGAGCCAATCAGAAAATCTTTACCATTTTGAAGTGACTAGGTGTCCAAAATCTTCAAAATAGCAGATATCTCTCACCTCTACCCCAGCTAGTACCTCCTTACACTGCATGGAACTAGTTTCTTCGACTTCCTTCCACGTGATATGATTTGAAGTCCTTCACCCCATACTGGGTGCTCTCATTAGACCCAGTCTCCTTGGTCAATATCTTGTGCCACCCAAATGTGGTGCCACTTTTCTAGGTGTGGAGTACTAGAGCATGACACACCAAAACAATCACCTCCCACATGCTACATATTTTATTTCTATTAATATGACCAACAGCATCTCATTGTTGTTTGGAATGCTATCTCTCACTGGAGACTCATATTATGTTTACTTTCTCCTAAAACCCTTGTATTTTTCATATATCCGAATGATGGCTTTCCTGTTCCTTACTTACATGGTTGACTTTTTTTTTTTTATTAAATCATAGCTGAGTAATATGAAAGCTATAACCCAATTATGGTTGACTTTTTTTTTTTTTTGCAGTTTTTGGCTGGGGCTGGGTTTGAACCTGCCACCTCTGGCATATGGGGCCGGCGCCCTACTCCTCTGAGCCACAAGCGCTGCCTGGTTGACTTTTTTTGTGTGACTCTTCATCCCCAAAGAGAAAAGGGTGATGGTAAAGGACACTGAGGATGGAGGAAATTAGCCATTTTGGAACATTCCCTAACTGCCAGTCATTTCACGTGTACTCAACTATTTACTTCTTTAAACCCTATGAAGTAGGTATTATGGCCCCCAATTTACAGATGTTGAAACTGAGGCTTGAAGAAATTCTCTATCTACAAATATCACCCAACTAAAAGAGGCAAACATGGGATTCAAACCCAGGCTAACCTGGCCCTGAAGCATATGCTGTTATAGCAACGCCATGAGTTCCTCCCAATGACAAGGGTCTGAATTGAAGTTGAGGCAGCTGGTCTACCTCAGTTGCATCATGCAACTAAGTTCTCCTTGCCCCCACCCCTGTCCAAGCTCATCCATTGCACCTGCTCTGACTCTCCTTCTGGGTACCGCTTCCAGCATACAGCAAGAACTCAGCATAACCCAAAAGTTCTCTGTGACCATCTGCCCGTTTGGCGCAGCTGCATCTGTAGGACCCCATGGACAGCAGATGGGGGGGTCAGTGAGTCTGGGGCCCAAGAGCCATCTTGGAAAAGGTATGCAGAAGACAAAAAGGCCAGGGTGGTCAGCTGCATTCCTGCCTGTACTTACCAGCTGTCAAAGGGGTTTGCCAATTAAGTGGCTGCTTAGGGCTTTCAAAACCACTAATCAAACCTGCCAAAATCTTGAAAAAGGGCTTTTTAAAAATTTTCTCTTCATTTATTTTTTTAAGCGTATTAAAAGGTTCATTAGAGCTCTGCACAGGATGGAGAAGGCCATCCTCAGCCTCCCTCCTCCCTCGCTCAGCAATTAAGAACGGGGCTCCCCCCAACATTAGCTTTCATGCCTCCCCCTTTGGCAGCAAAAGCTGCGGATGGGAGTTCAGAAGCATCTTGTTAGCTTGTCTACCTTGCGAGGAATCGCTCGTTAATGGGAGATGCTGGGAGTTGGTAATTTGGTAAAGACGCAGTGTTACTGTCAGCAGACAGCTTCTCCAGCCCTGCTTGCTCTCTCTTGTATTTGGAACTTGGCTGGGAAACATCAAAGAAAAGATGGCCTGCTGGGAATCCAAGCACAGTGTATCCCCTCGAGGAACTCTCCAGAATAAGTGGTGTTTGGGAAGCTGCTGTATAGGTCCCTCTGGAGAGAACAGGTTTCCCCACTGCATCGGAAGTTAAACCCAGAGTGAGAAAACTTAGACCCCATTTCAGTCTCTGAGTTACCTGGGGCAGGTGGCTTTATCTTCTGGCCTCAGATTCCACATCTGCAAAGTGGAGCTAATAGTATCTTTTCTGCAGAATTGCCCAGAGGGTTGCATGGTCACCGTAGTAATTAGAATGACAGCTGCCGAATGAAGAATTTGCCAAAACGAGATGCTCTACCAAGGTCCTCAAAACCCCCATTTCATAGGCAAGAAAACTGAGGCTCAGAGAGGGTGAGTGACTAGATAGTGGTCAGACAGCTAGCAAGTGGAGGGAGATTTGAGATCAGGTATATCTGTTTCCAATACTCTGTAGGTTGCCCCTTCTTATTTAAATTAGATTCTACATGCAAGTGTGACTGTAACCACAGTTCATGCAGAGAAGTTTCCGTTTGTGGTTGTGAAGTGTCAGCCTCCTGGACATGCAGAAGTAGGAAGGACCAAGGTCAATTTTAAGGGTTACAGAAACAGTTCAGGAGGGAAGAGACTGGCCGAAGGCCCCACAACTCACAGGCCAGCGCACACTGTAGGTACTTAGAGGGCCCGGATCTCAATGGGGCACCAATGAAAGGACAGACCCAGCACCTACCACACATCAGAATCCACATTTTAATAGACCAGAAAAGCTGATGTGGGACCAGTGGAGAGGAACAAATAATCAACAAAGCCTTGGCCTCATTTATTCAGCAGATCATCTGAGTGCTTAAAGCACCAGGTGTGAACGGGGGATAAAAGGGGCCTTGTTTTTTAGATGTCTAAAGCACTTCCAAGTCATCCCAGTCACCTGTTATACATAAGCAAAATCCTTCCAGAATGTGACTGGACCCTGCCATCCTGACACTCTGGGGTCCCAGCCCCCCCCCCCCATTCTTAGCTAGGTGCTTCAGGTCACTGCCCCAAATTACCTCCCACCCCCAGGGTTCCCCTGCTGGGCTTCTCCTCATCCTTCAGGTTTCAGATCAAACGTCACTGCCTTATGGACACCTCGCTGGCTGTCCCCTATCATCTTCCCTCCCTGGAGTCTACGCCCTCCCCCCTTTTCTTTTTTCTTCATAACCGTGAGCATCACTCACGGCTGTTCACTGTTTGTACATTTTCTCCACTCTTTAACTCCAATTAGACAAAAGGTCCTTGAGGACAGTATGGTTTACCATCATAGCTTCAGGGTCTGACACTTAGTAGATTACCATTTGATTGCAAGAATCAGGCATAAGACATATTGCAAGGTCTAAGAAGTGGTCATAGGTCTCGTTCATGGGTGGTAGAAAGAAGAGGTAATCCTGGTGGGCTCCCTGGAGGGGTGTTGCTTCCCAGGTAGGGAATGGCCCAGGCACAGCCCTGGTGGATGGAAGAGAGGGCTGAGAGCAGAGAACATGGGGGTTAGGGAGTAGCACTGTGCACCACTTCCATGTGCCTGGGTTCTCAGAGGAGAGAGCCATGGCCTGCTCTGGTGGCTGTGGGTGACAGGTTGGTAGAGGACAGTGGCAAAACCTGATCTCAGTCTCCAGCCTGTCACTGCAGCAACTGTAACTCTGCCCCAACCCAGATAGAAAGACAGGAGAAAAAAAAAAAAAAAGGATAAAGAAAAAAACCCACACCAATTCCCTGGGAAGCATTTGAAAACAACATCTCATGGAACAAGGAATGCGTGTAAGGCGCAGGTGGGCTATAGGCAGGCTGGTGAGTGACCTCACTTCTGATGCCGACACCAGCCCTCCTGCTGCCAGGCACAGCCGAGCCGGCTGCTGTGCAGGCCTTGCCATGCGGGAGCTTCTGCTGGGCAAGACATTTCTCCTGGGAGGGGCACTGATGCCCAGCTGGACCTGCAGGGCTCTGATGGGCAGTGTTCTTTCCCGTTTCAACATCCCAGATCCACAGACCTTCCCCAGTGACTCCTAGGTCCCTGAATCTGAGCTACCAGCTGGAAAAGCAGATGACAAAGACATAACCCTGCCCTAGGAAGGCTGGTAGTCTGGAATGGGAGAGGAACTATAGCACAATGGAGCCAGTGCAGGAGTGATATGGGGACAGAGGATGGGCTGTCAGAGGCCAGCAGGCCCTGCAGCCTCACCCCTTCATGTGCTGAGAAGTGGCTAAAGGTCAATATCCCAGGATCATCTCCACATTGCCAAGTCCAGTTCCTCCAAAGGCCATGGCCAGGTCAACATGCCCCAGGGGAGACAGCAGATCAGCATAAAGGTTATCCAGGGTCCCCTGGCCCCAGAGGTTAGACAGACAGTAAAACTGAATACATGTGGAAGGTTTTTCACAAGGTTGGGATAATGTTAGATTTGGGGTTGAGTAGCAATGGGGTGATGATTTGTGTCATGGTGAAGAAGAAATTTTGGTGACAGTAATGATGAAGTGAGTTATCACAGTGGCTGACTGTGGTCGTGATACCCAAAGGTACAATGAAAGTGTTGGCAATGATGGGGAATGATAACAGGGTGATCACGGCGGTAGAATAAAGGTGGTGATGGTGATGTGGGCGGTGGTGGCGGTGACGGACCAGGCGATGATGATAGGGGAGAGTTTGTAATGACAGTGGTGACAGTGGTGATGTCAATGGTGCTGGAGATTGGGATGATGTCCAGATCCCTCTCAAACAGAACTGGAAGTGCAGACAGCAGCAGACATCACTTGCTCCTATCCTCGAGCGGCACTCTCTAAAATCTCTTTGTGGCAGGCTAACAATAGAGCCTTTTCCAGGGAAAACATGCATTCCAGTATACTGATCAGCCCTGATGTCTCCACTGGTCTTTTTTTTTTTTTTTTTTGAGACAGAGCCTCAAGCTGTCACCCTGGATAGAGTGCTGTAGCATCACAGCTCACAGCAACCTCCAATTCCTGGGCTTAAGCGAGTCTCCTGCCTCTGCCTCCCAAGTAGCTGGGACTACAGGCACCCACCACAATGCCCGGCTGTTTTTTGTTTGCAGCCGTCATTGTTGTTTGGCGGGTCTGGGCTGGATTTGAACCCGCCAGCTCAGGTGTACGTGGCTGGTGCCTTAGCCCATTGAACCACAGGCGCCGAGCCTGGTCTTTAGCCAATGTCTGTCATTCAGGCAGCAGAGACTCTCCAACACCCTAAAGACTTCATTGCTGCCCTCTAGAGATATAGACATGGCCTGACCATCAGGGAGAAGAAGTGGGTTCTTCCCTGGCAGGATTATCCATAGAGAAAACAGTACCAATCAGTGGAAAAGGGGGTCATTTTGCACATCAAGAGAGAGGCCAGCTTAAAGAATAGTCATTAAGATTAAAAGTCAGGACAAGATCGCCAAGCAACTCAACCACCAAGTTCCAGCTCCAAAGTCATCTCCTTACAGAAGACCTCCCAGATTGCTCCTGGGCTGAGTAGAGCCCTATAGGCCTCCTTAGTATTCCCCTATCACCTTCCTAGAGGATAATGTCTAGTTATCGGCACACAGTTTTATAATAGCTATGTGTCTATCTCCTGAATGGACCATGCCTTCTTTAGAGTCAAGGAACAAGACTCCTTATTGGTAGGACCAGGATCTGGCACATACCAGGCAGTTGATACATGACCACTGTCAGTGAGTCAAGGTCAAGGCTTACAGGGTGGGGTCTGACTCCACCCTGGTCCAAGGTCCATCTCGGGTGTGACTGTCTTGATTAGCTCAGGCTACTATAATAAAACACAGCAGAACCTCCATAGTTGAACACCTCCTTGCATGGACTTCATCGTTAGGTTGACCTAATTTTCACAGATGGAACATGTACCACATATACATAGCATACATATCAGCACAGTAGACCTAGTTCCTTATGTTGACCTCCTCCATATGTTGACCATTTTGTTATTCTCCCTGGTATGGTCAGCTTACAGAGGTTCTACTGTATCACAGACTGGGGGCCTTAAACAACAGGTATTTATTTCTTACAGGTCTGGCGGCTGGAAGTCTCAGATCAAGGTATAGACTGCTTCAGTTCCTGAAGAGGGCTCTTTCTAGGTTGACCCATGGCTGCCTTCTCTCTGTGTCCCCATGTGGCAGGAAGAGAAAGAGGACAGCAAGCTCTCTGGTCTCTTCTTTTTTTTGAGACAGAATCTCAAGCTGTTGCCCTGGGTAGAGTGCTGTGGCGTCATAGCTCTCAACAACCTCCAACTCTTGGGCTCAAGTGGTCCTCTTGCCTCAATTTTTCTATTTTTAGTAGAGATGGGGTCTTGCTTTTGCTCAGGCTGGTCTGGAACTCATGAGCTCAAGCAATCCACCCACCTCAGCCTCCAGGAATGCTGGGATTACAGATGTGAGTTGCCCTGCCTAGCTTCTGGTCTCTCCTTATAAGGGCACTAATCTCACCATGGGGCCCCACCCCAATGACCTCATGTAACCCTGATAATCACCTCCCAAAGGCCTGGCCTCCAGATGCCATCACACTGGGTCTAGGGTTTCAACCTATAAACTAGAAGGGCTAACACAGACAGCCAGTCTATAACCCTGACTGTGCCTCTGGGGAGCCACAGAGCAGCCCTTTAGAAAAGGCAGGAAATAGATAAGCCCAGTCCTGGTTCCCAGCTGGAGGAACTGAAGAAGGCAGGACACATAGAAGGTGAATGAGAACCTTTCCTGCAACCCCCTGCTGTGTCCTTGAGCTGCCTGTTAGCTGACCTCCTCATTAGCATGAACTTTCTGGGCCCTCGCCAAGTTCCAAATCATCTTAATTAATGACCAGGGACAGTTCAGACCCTGGGGAGGAAACTTTAGTTCCCAGACAGGCAGGAAGAGGGTGACCACAGGGACAGTTCCAGTGAGAGCCGTCATCTAAGATGCCTCAGAGAAGAATTGGCTCCCTGGAGAAATTTAGGGAAAATAAGATGGGTTATTACCTGTGGCTGCATGGCTGGGCTTGACCTTGGACTCCTAGAGAGTAGGGTGACTTTCATCCTCCTGTACTTCCTTCCTTACGTGGTTACTGTGGGCTTCCTCCTTGCCTGGCCCCTGGGGCACCACCATGCACCCCCTCACCTGTCCACACTTACTGAGCACTTACTAGACACCAGGCACTGTGCTCAGGGAGGGGGATGCCATGGTGAACCCCACCCTGGGGAGCTTACAGTCTAGTGGACACTCAGAGAAAATCAGACCCAGATATTTCCACAAAAGAGGGAGGCAGATATGCCCTCAAATAACTGAAACTTGAGGAAGAGAGAGATCAAGGACATTTGGCAGAAAGGAAAGAACGCAGTCTTTGGAGGGAGACCAACGTGGGTCTAAATCATAACTGTGTCTCACCTGAGTCTCAGCTGCCACATCTGCAAGATGGAGATAAACCTGCTCACCAGAGCTGCTACAAGCATTTTAAAAAGTCAGCTTCAACCTTGGGAGGGAAGGATGACTTTTGAACTGGGTGGTATGATTTCTGGCTGGCAGGATCGAGAGGAGCTTTCCTGCGGAGATAAGTTTCTGGTGAAACCTTGAAAATGGCCTGTGGTGCAAAGTGGGCTGGTTCATCAGCAAAGGGCCGGGTAATGAACGTATGATGAAAGGGTCAGTAAAAACAGGCGGCCACGCTCCCTCGCAGCAGCCTGTTGGCCTTCAGGACCTGTGTCTCTACCGGAAATTGTGGTGATTATTTGTACACTTGTCTATCGTCTCTCTCCCCTAACTAGGTCAGGAGCCTTAGGTGGTCAGCTTGTGTCTGCAGTGTTTAACGCTGGGGCGGAGTGGGCATTCGAATCACATCCGTTGGATGAATGAATGGGATTGTAGATGATGCCATTCTGTGGATCCCAAGGGCAGCCTGATGATGAGGTCATGGATCTATTTGCTCATGACCGTCTACAAATGGAGTTGTTGGGTTTTTAGGAATACCTGACCCTGCTGAGAAAAACATGTGTGAAGCTGGTGAAGTTCCAAAGAAGTAGCTGCCTAACCCTTTTCCCTGGCCATACAGAAATCTTTAATCTAATTCTTTAGATCTGTCTTATTATCTCATTTATCCAGAAGGCAGGTGGGAATAGTGAGCCCCATTCCCCAGTCTGTACAGACAAGGAAACAGAGGCTGGGAAGGTGAAGTGCCTCTCAAGTTCACACAGGCGGGCAGCATCCATTCCCAAACTCCAGGCCTGTCTCCAATCCCAAGGCTCGTTCCAGGAGCCTCGCAAAGCACCGAGGTCCTGGATGCTGGTCAGTTATGACTGTGGAGGAGGGGCTGCATCGTTTTTGAGCTTTCTCTTTCCACCACGTGTGATCGGTGTGCTGTGCGAGTCATCTCCTCGCCAGGCCTCCGATTCCTCACCCCTTGCATGCCTCACGGGATGGTGAACACACTGATGCAGAACCCAACACAGGGCCGGGCAAATAGCAGGTGCTCACACCTGAGCTGGCTTTTCCCCTTTCTTGAAGGGTTGGTGACACGCCAGTCACAGAGAGCAAGGACTCCACAAGGAGCTGCTCTAGGGAAAGGGGGTGGTGGAAGTGGAGGGCAGACAGGGAGCCACACGGGTGCGGGGCGGCAGGGAAGGAGGCCGAGGGAGGGAGGTGAGAACGGAGAAAATGAGCGTGGCCGCCCAGAGTCCAGCAGCGCCCACCTGAGAGCAGCGCACACTTGCCGTGTCATATAAATGATAAACAATAATAATAACATTGGTTCGCGTGTAATGAGAAAGGCTACAGAGACCGAATTACCTCGGTAATGGGTTGCAGATGTCAGGGACTCATTTGTTTCTTGGGAGAAGAGCTGAGGGTTGATTTCTCTCTCTCTCTCTTTCTCTCTCACACACAGAGACAGCTTGCTGCTCAAGGTGGACAGAGGGAGGATACAGCCCCTGGAGGGGAAAAAGCCTACCCAGCTGGCGTAGAAGGCACAGGCTAGCGGGGCTCAGAGGGGAACGTGGCCATTGTTACTGCTTTACCACCACGTCCTGACCTTGCCTTCTGGACACAGCAGATTTGCGTTTCTTGGCCCCTTGTGGTCGCTGGGCCATTGAGTTGTCAGGGGAGTGATGCGTGTCACCTTTGGGCCAGAGCCCTTAATGGCTGGTGAAAACCCCTCTGGAACTCCATTCCCTCTGCCCAGCACACGTGCCAGTTTGTGTAAACTTGGCTGCTCGGTCAGTCCGGGTCCTGCCTCGAACTTGAACTGGAGCCCTGTCGCGGATGGACAGCAGGGAAAGAAATGCTTTGTTGATGCTAAACAAATTGGGGTGAATGTCACTGCACCCACCCTGGCTAACACAGGGCTCTGCTTTGGGGCCCGTGTCTAAGAAGATGAGCCCCAGACCTGGGCACATGCAGCTGTCCACAATACAGCATTTTTCTGGACAGACGGAAACTGTCCCCAAACATCCAAGACGGGCAGATGGGGCTCAAGACCTAGAATCATCTGAGGGTCTGGTCCTTACGTCGTGTTGCTGGCTCTGACATCGCTCCAGTAAATAAAAATCAGACAGGACGTCCATTAGCATGGAGGCTCCTGAAAGTGATCTGTCCCTTAAATTTGGCTTTTCCAAATTTTTTTTAGGTCATCAGATGTCTGAGCCTGGCATGTTATCGAGGTTTTCAATAAGTGGTGATTATCATTAACTATACTCTCATCCCGTTGCCTTATTATAAGGTAGGGAATTGAAGCTCACATTTTCAAGGTCACACAAGACACTCTCTGTTCTTGTAAACTTCCCTAGAATCTCCCTCAGCTTCTCTCTACCTTTCCTGCAGTAGTGAGGGCTCTGAGAACCTGAATATTACTTTCATCTCTTATTTAAGGAGGCACAAGGGATGAAGTGAGCTTTGCAAGACACAGACTCATACCTGAATCTAAATCTTGGAGGCCGGATGCGACCAGCGCTCAGCTTTCCATTCAATCAGCCCCTAGTTCAGCGGAAGTCTCACCCCCTAAGTTTGTCACTGAGCCGGCGCCTCAGGGTTCTTCTCTGTAACCTCTCCACCTCTGCTCTCATAAATAATCCACTCTCGGCCTTTCTGGCTGGGAGGTGCTGTTCTTTAGACCTTGAATCATGTCCGCAGCTCCCTCCTGGATCCATTCCAGTTGCCACATCGCTCGGCATCTCTGCATAGATTGTGCTTTCCCTGCTTCCTGGGTCCCATACATTACACACTCGCATGGTCAACCCGATAGCCCTCACTGCCTGAAAATATAAATCATGGTTAAAAAGGGAGTAAAGCAGTTCAGCATCTCGAGCTGGGATAATAATAACAGTAGAGAACATAGAGGGAGACTTTGTTCTGTGCCAGGGAATTCTGAAGGGTCCAGATGTGTTGACTTTTGACCTCCTTGCAATAGCCCTAAGAGTTGGCATGATCACTTTTCTGCTGAGGATAGCAAGACACAGAGCATTTAAATGACTTGCCCAGGATCGCGTGGTGGTAAGAAACAGACTGCATTCAAGCTCTGGATGCCGCTCCCTTGAATCTTCCCTCCTAACCGCTGAGCTTTGTATCTTTCTGGGTGGAAATTTTGGGGTCCTCAGATTCAATCCTACTTGGAGAGGAAGTACAGAGAGGTACAGCGATTTTCTTTAGCTCCCGTGGAAAGTTGGTGGCAAATCTAATTACTGATCCCTCCTACCACCCGATTATATTTCAGGTTCTCTGCATCCTTCCCACCGAGCATCCCCCGATCTGGACAAGGATGCAGAGCTTCCTCCTTATGCCCAAAGACTCAGCCCACAGTGGAGATGAACCACCCCCCCATCCTTCTCAGGAACTACAGTGTGCAATCTGTTCCTCTCCCGGGTACATCTGGAAGTAGTTCAGAAATGACACAGAACAGTGAAAGAGATGCCTGCCCAACCACCATCCTCTGCGCCAGAGCTGCCAGCCACGGAGGATGTGCTAACAAGAGGGAAGGGGCTCCCAACGGACCAGGGCTTGGTTGAGCTGGTTAAAATCCTTCCCGAGAGAGAATAGGGCTGTATTCTGTTTGGTTGCACCTGACTTCCTCCCCTACCTATGCCCAGATTTTTGTAGCTTCCTCTCTAAACACCTTTGCTTGACAAAGAGACAAAACTGATCCTTAAACGAAAATACCAACTTGCAAAGGAATCCCAACCTGCTGAAATAAAAATAAAAGGGTAGGGGGAGGTAAAATCAAGTTCCATCTAGGGAATCGGTGAGTCTAAGGAGTTTGGGGGACTGCAAGTAGGAAAGAGAATAAGGCAGAAGTACCCCAGAGATCTGAATTTACCTGCTCAGTGACATACCATAGAACATTAAAACTAATCAGCTATGCAATGATTTTTATTACATAAGCCAATAAAATGGGAAAATTGCATTTCCACCGTTAACTATTAGGCTGAGTATTTTGAACCTTGTATTTTATAGCTTCATGATTTCTTAAGATTTTTAAAGTGCATTTTTTTCATATTGAACAAAGTCACTCTTAAACATTCCACACAGATACTTGAGACAGATAGGATTATTGTTCCTATGTTCTCCCCGACCTGTATTCCCTTTGGTCACATGACTTTTACAGGAGACCAGGCTTTGCAGAGATCCCTGCACTATTGACTTTGAGTGTGGCCCTGTGACCAGTTCTGGCCAATGGAATGGAGGAAAAGTGAGTGGGGTAGCTTGTGTTCCACTTGTCCTTTGCAAATTTTCTGTCCTCTGTCATGAACAAGGGATGACCCAGGTTGCTTAATCTTGCAGCTGGTCCAGCAAAACCACAGGCAAGAAGTACACAGCTTTATTGCTGCAAGACATGACTAATTCAACACACATACTTAGAGATGCAGAGACTCTTAGAATCTCAAGTTTGGAAGAGACTTCTCTTTTTTATTAATGACTATCATTTATTGAGGGCTTAATAAGTGCCAGGCTCTGGGACCAGGTCATTTATATGCAGCATCACTTTCAAATGGGGAAATAGAAGCTGGAGAGGTCGGGTAACTTGACGAAGGTCACTTGACTAATTAGCGTTAGGACTGTGATGTCAAATTCAGGTCTAGCTGGCTACAAAAGCCCTGCTCATCCATGCTGCCCTCATCCACGCCTTGGAGTAGGTCAACATCAGCCCTCCCTGCTCCAGGCCTCTCTGACTTTGTCTCATCCTCCAAGATCCTTGCCAAGGTCTTTATCAATGTGCTTTTGAGTCCTTTAATTAAATAAAAAGGACCTTATCTCCCTCACCACCAAAAAAAGGGCACTCCATCTTTGAACAGGAAGATTTCTGGTTATTGGAAATTCTTCCTTGTATGGAGCCAAGTCTGTCCCTTGGAAGCATCTTTCTTGGGGTCCTGACTTTTTTCCTCCCTTGGAACGACATAGAAAGACGGTGAACTCTCTTCCATATTCCAGCTTTTCAAATATGATAAGAAATGTTTTACATTCACCCCGTGTCTTCTCTTCTTTGAACTCAACACTCCCACTTCCTCTAGCTGTCCTTAAGAAAACACCTTTGTATTGTGAAATATTGCACACAGAAAAATGCATAAAATATAAAAGTGCAGTTCCATAAATAACTGTAATGTGAATCCTATGTAACCCCTCCCAGGCCAGGAGATGGAACTCTGTCATCTCCTGAAGACCCTGTGTCTACTTCCTAATTATCCTTGCCCCTCACTCACCTAGGGGGAACCACCGTGCTGACATTTATGATAATAATGTCCTGGCTTTTCTTTACGGTTTGATTATCTGCATAGTTTAGTTTTGCTGTCTGTAAATGGAGTCCTACTATAATGTTCTTCTGTTCTTCGCTTCTTTCAATTCACATTTAGTTTAGAAGATGTGTGTTGTTGCTTGTAGCTGTATTTCATTGTTTTTATTGTATAGTACTCCACTGTATGAATATACTACAGTTGACGCACACATCCTATTATAGGGGACATTTGGGATGTGTCCGGGCCTGGGTTGTGATACACAAAGTTGCTATGAAGATTCTACCACGTATACTTCAGTCATTTGCCTGAAAGTTTCTTTTGGATCATAGGATATGAGTGTCTTAGCATGTCTTGGGATATGAGTATTTTATCATATTGCCAGGCTGCTTTCCAAAGTGATGGAATCTAGTTCATACACCCAGCAAAAGCTTGTGTGAATTTCCATTGCTCTTCTGGCATAACAGGGCTTGGATCCAAGTGACCTTCTTATCTTGGTTATTTGGTCTCCAAATGGTGGCCACATATGGGTAAGTAATGCATTCGTATTCACCAACTACGTGCCCATGCCTGCAGGTGCATACTTGACCAATGACACTGAGTTACAGAGGAGGAACCCCACTGGCTTAAGTTTGAGAAGACACACAATTTACTAAGAAATCACTGCAACAAAGAAGATACAGAAGCTTTCTCCGCTTAACCACAGTCCTAATTCTGTACTTCGATGAGTAAGTAAAAAGTAAAAGTAATCAGTATCGAACTCTGGTGTTTAAATAAATGAATTGAATAAAAGTAAGTTCTCCTGAGTTGTTCATTGTGGAAGATTGGATTATGGGTCTGCCTCATCACTCCCCAGCAAATATAATAGGATTAAACATCCATACTCTTTTTTATTTTTATTTTTTTTGAGACCGAGTCTCATTCTGTTGTCCTGGGTAGAGTGCAGTGGTGTCATCATAGCTCACAGCAACCCCAGTCTCTTGGGCTCAAGTGATCCTCTTGCCTCAGCCTCCCCAGGAGCTGGGACTACAGACGCCAGTCACAATGCCTGGCTAATCTATTTTTAGTAGATACCAGCCCTTGCCATTGCACAGGCTGGTCTCAAACTCCTGAGCTCAAGCAATCCACCCACCTTGGCCTCCCAAACTGCTATGATTACAGGCGTGAACCGCTGCACCCAGCCAAAACATCTGTACTCTTCAGCATGCATTTTTGTGGTTCCCGTGCACCGTGGCCTGGCTATAATTCTTCATCTCTTGAGCTGGGACCCAGCCATGTGTCTTGCTCGGGCTGATGGAAAGTTAGCAGATGTGGCACAAGCAGAGACTTCAGTTGCTCTTGTGCAATTCAGCCTTTGCTCTTTCTGTTCTGTTGGGCCCACATGGACTAGAACATCCCCGGCTGAGCCCAGCCAAGATCAGCAATCTCCATCCAACCAGAACAAATTAAATGCTATTGTTGAATGCCATGGAGATTTTGTGGTGGTTTGATTTGGAGCAATAGTTAACCAACATCATCACTGTTGTCATCATCACCATCACTCTATAAACAGTGGCTACCTTTTCTTGCACATTTATGATGTGCCAGGCCTTGTGCTAAGAACACTATATACCTTATCTTGTAGAGTTGTCACACTGCAAGATGACATGCTTGTAGTCAACATTATTTCTGCTTTGCAGTGGGAATCTGAGGCTCAGAAGAGTTGAGAGACTTTCCCAACATCCCATGATTAGTAAGAGCAGGCACCAGAGGTTTATATTTGGGTCTTTCTGATCCAAGAGCTCAGGCCTAACTTGGAAGAGAGATATGAGGAGATATTTAAAGAAAATTTTTGGATTATTGCATTAAATTAGTGTTAGTGGAAGCTGTGATGAAAAGGCATCAGAGAATGCAGCTGTCACAGATGCAACATTAAAAGTCAGACCGAGGTAAGTAGGGAGCTGCCAGAAGGTGGGCCTTTAGTGACCTCTGTTCTTCATCCACTCGGGCTGGCCTCTGCACTTTCTCCTGGACACTAGACTCTGGCAGAGGAGCCATGGCCTTCTGTCCATGGGGATCCAATAATCAGAGATGTGGAAGAGGTCAGAGGTGGGTGGGAGCCCCAGTGAATGTGTTATGCCTCCTTTGACAAGTCATTGAATCACCAGAGGCTCCATTCCCTCATGTAAAATGGGAGGGAGAAAAATAATCCTTTTTCCAAGTTATTAGGGACGAACCATACAAGGGATACGAAGCATTTGTAAATAATGAAACCCTCCACAGATGTTGGTGGTTGTCACTTTTCTTGTTATATTTACAGTGCAGGTCCCCCTTGTGACCAAGCAAAGACGCAAACATCTCCAAAGCAGCAGCGCGGTTCTCCTGGATGATCCCACACCAAGAGGATGGGGAGGAAGGAGGCGGGGCATGAGGAAGGAGGCGGGGCGTGAGGAAGGAGGCGGGGCGTGAGAGCCGGGAATGTGAAAAACAGTGAGAAGCACAAAGCTGTCTCGGGTCTCCAGACGGGCCTTCAGGTTGGCTGAGCCCATGATGGGACCCCAAGGATGGGACCCCAAGGGGCATTGCATTGTTCTTTGCCCCACCCTCTGCCTCCACCACAGCCTGGGAAGACTCAGTTCCGGCAGGGACTCTACCATTACTCAGAGAAAGAAGCCGGAACTGTGGGAGCCACAGGATTTGGGTGGACACTGAGGCTCCAGGGGAGCCCAGTCAAATTCTGGGGGCCAGCACATCCTGTACCCCAAGGGCAGTAATGGGGGTGGGAGGCCATTCCGAATGTCCTGTGCACCACGGGACAGTCAGAAGGGGGCCTCTGCTTTGACCTCCAGCTTTTATGTGCTTGAGTCTCTGCAAAAGCTCTTTCATTTCTCCCCAGAACAGCATCTGACAGCTCTCCCCGCTCCTCTGTGTGCCAGCGTTTCTTTGTTTGGTTGAATAAAGAAGCTTGTTACTGGAGAAAATGCCTTGGCAAGTGTCAGTGAGGATATCTGCTTCCTTGAAGAAACTCCCATAAACCCTTTCAAGCTGCTGCCTTTGAGTCCCCGAGCCCCTCGGATCCAAAGGCCTCTCTGTTTTCCACACTTTCCTTGGCCTTTGCTTGGGGACGATCCATGGCTCAGGAGAGGTGAGCCCTGCTTCCGGACTCCCCCGGGCACTGGGCCATTTGGTCTCTGTCATTTTGCTTTCCTTGTCGGTTGACCTGGAGCTAAGAGCTTGGTGCTTGGGGGGGGGGGCGTGATTCTGGGTCAGGCTGAGTCAGCAGACGACATTCACCTGTGGTCACTTCAGGAGGCCAACTATCCCCTCCAGGTTTCCCAAGAACCAGCTGGGTCTTCCTGAACTTTCTGGCATCTAGGCATTATCTAGAGAAGATAGTTCAAGGGTGTCAGTAAGAAAGTTGTAGCCCACCCCCATCTTTCTCTCTGGTTCCATTGCCCCCCGTCTCCCCTCCCTTCTCCACTGTCCTAGAACACAGTTCTCTCTTCTCTGTGCCTTTACCCACAGGGCCCCCCGCCCCGATGCTCCTCTCCCTCTCATGGACCCAGTTCCAGCAACACCTTCCCATGAGACCCTCTCTGAGCACCCAGGGAACCCCAGTCCCCCACCTTGCCTCTCTGCTCTGTACCTGCTTTCATTTTCACACTTGTCCTTCTAACTCATGGCATGCACTGACCCCCATCTCCTGCTGGGCAGGAGCATTTGAAGGTCAGAGATGGCCGTGCACCCAGCACCACAAACTCCAGGACCGTCATAGATCTCGCTTCCCAAGGCCTCAAGGATGAGTCCTGGGTGCAGACCCTCTGGTGATGGTGGGGGAGTTACTGCAAGAGCAGAAAGGGCAGAGAGCTGGCAAGACTGTGTACTCATGCTGGGTTCCAGACTTTGCTAGGTTCATGAAAAGCAGGAAAAATTGTTCATCAGAAATAGCTGGGCTGACACCTTCCCCAGGCCCCCAGCATCAGAGCTCCCGAGAGAGCGCCTCCGATGGTGCTGTTTGCCTGGAACAAAGCATCGGTGCTGGGCAGGGTCCTCCCATTCTCCTCGGGGCTCACCGGACGCCGCACAAACCCAGGGTCTGACCCTGATCCCGCCTGACATGATGGGACAGCAGGGTCTCCTGTCTCACGGCACAGGCCAAAGCCACTTTGCAGCAGGATGTACTTCGGATGTCCTTCCTCGAAGTGGGACAGTGGGCAGGGCAGACCCAGGGCAACTCCTGGTCCCTGCTGTAGTACCACTGGCCTTTCAGAGTGGAAGAAGGTGTCACGAGGGGGTCTCTCTTTGTGACTGGAAAGCATCTGGCCTCATTAAGGGAACCACAGGGAGGAGGGTGAGGGACATAAATGTTGAGTCCCTGTGGCATTTAAAAACCTGCAGGTGACCACAGAATCCTTCCCTTTATGTCCCAGTTCAGGACTTCCACAGATAAAGTCTTGGTATTCAGAATGCCCTGATGCCCAAGCAAGAAAAAGAATTACAATGTATTAAGCATTTTCTACGTAGTGTCATGTACTTCCCCATTTAATCCCCTCACACCCTGAGGAAATTAGGTCTCAGTCTTGTCCTGCTTCACAGGTATAGAAATGGGCCTTGAGTTGGTGAAGTGACTTGCTCCAGGACTTGGAAGGCACAGATCTCCAGCCCAACCCGACTCCAAAGCCCATGCCCTTGGCCTGTGTCCTATCCTGCCCTTGGCATGTTCTGGCAGCCCTTGGTTGTCAGATTCACCTCCTCCCTAGCCCATGCCTCTGCCCGCCCCAGCTCCCTGGAAGCTAAGTCTTGTCCCTGGGCCCTGAGAGTTCTGTCCTAGAGGTGATTGTGAACCCCAGTCAGTAGTGGGAACTGTTGTTCTTTAATTATTTGCTTTCTGGAAGACCTGGGACCACTCTGGTCACCCAAAGAGGCTTCGAGTCTCAGCACATCCTGTCCAGGGCTCGCTGGCCTCTGGATGAGTTTCAGCCTTGGTTATCCTTTGGAGATATTTTTGCTTCTTCTCTTGGTTCTGAACTATGCCACTCCCCTAGCCCAGTGGCCTGGGATCTAATGCATGTTGACTCTGGTCCTCGCCCCAGATAACACCCTCAACCCTCAGGTACTTGACTGTTACAAACTGCTGGGCTCTGCCCTTCACCAAGTCCTTCCATGAGCAGACATGATACAGTAATCCAAGTTGCTCTTCCTTGAGGCAAGCATATATACTAGGCATAGCCTTGGTGCCTTCATGTATTACCTCTTCTAATCTTCATTGGGTTTCAGAGGTCCCATTGTACAGATGAGGAAACTGAGGCCCAGAGAGAGGGAATGACTCTTCCAAGGAAGCAAGGCTGATAATACAGACTGTGTGACCACAGAGCCCAGGCTCTCTACATTCCCTGGACACTGGGACTGGAACCTCCTCTTCAAAGGTAGTCAGTTATTCCAGGCTTGGTGTTCCCGATGGGACTAACCTGCTCTCTAACCTGGGCTTTAACCTTCACAGGTGCTCTGCCTGACCCACGGAGGATTTTATCGGTGGAGCCTACACTTTGGTGTGACTCCCCCTTCCTTACATGTGGCCGACCAGTATGCACAGCACAGCAATAATAGTTGTAATAACCCAGGCCGACCTTTTCCAAGTCTTTCCTGGGTACCCAGCCCTTCACATGCAGTAGGGTGTGAGAGCAAAGGCTCATCCTCAAAAGACATGGTGGACACAGATGCACCAAGAATCTAAAGGAAAAAGTGGCTTCCTTCTTTTCTCAGAAGCCTGGACATCCGATCTGTCACCAGGTCTCCCCCTTTCCTGTGCCAGATGACATAATGAGATTTTTGCTTTGTTGAGAAAGGGTGGGGGGAGGGAAAAAACACCCTCAACAACCAACAAGAAATAATTAGTGCACATTGTGTCATTAAACACTAGACTTTAATTAAATCGCATGGAGATAAATACCTCTAACGACTGGAAATCCGGGGACCGCAGACAGCAGAGAACTCAGCATAATGGAGTAATAGACTCCGCAAATAGCGTCAAGTCAGGGATTCTGACTTGATTAAGAATCTGACTAAATTGGGTTGTCACCTTGCATGCTGCACCTACTACCTGAAAATTGCTCATTATCTTCCCCATTTGATCTTCTTGGAGCTAACAAGCCTTTGCGGAAATCGGTCCAATGATCAAAGGACCCATTTATTTAGGATTCTTTCCCTTGTCGGGGTGAGATCCTCATGGCTGGGCATCTCCTTCCTCCTTTTTTTATTTGTAACGAATTATCACCTTGCGGCGGCTCGTGGGGAGGCCAGGCTAGAGGTGACCTCTGATTTCTGAGACGACCGTCCCTGTGTGACTCTACGTGGGTCTAGAAGGCATCTGGCTCTGGGGGCAGGATGGGGGTCTCTGTCTTGCCCTTGCCCCCTACCAGCAGTCAGCCACCCAGTCCAATCCCAAAGGCTTCTCTTGCCTTTGATCTCTCCTCCTTACGTCCACAGCTGCTGCCCAAAGTCAGCATACCTTGTGTTACTGTGTCTGCAGCGTATAAGAATATCCAGCCATTTCCTCATCTCTTTCCCACTTTGTCCAGAGTGACACTTCTAAAGCACAGCTCTCTTTAAACATCAGCAAGGATCCCCACTTCCTAACTGAAGACAAATACAACCCTTTCTTGGCTTTCAAAGCCATCTCCATCTGATCCCATCAGCCCACTGCTCCAAGCACCCAATTCTACAATGTGCATCCCCCGCGAAGCCTCTATGCACCAGTTGCACTGAGCTACCCTGGTCTTTAACCCAACCCTGTTTCTCTTTGACTCTTATCTTTCATCCATTCTGTTCCCTCCCTCACAACACTGTTCCTCATTAGCTCAGTTGTTGACGTGTGCACTCTCCAGGGGTGGTGGCCTCCCATATTTCTCAGCTAGGAACAATATTCCTCAGCCATGAGGTTTTCTCTGAAAGCTGAGCTCAGAGGCATTTGCTTCCATGGCCAACCTAGGTCTGAGTTCCAGCATGAGACATTACAGGCAAAATCTCGTTCGTTTATCCACACCTTAGAAAGAGCCCGCTAGGCACCAGGCTCTGGGGATGACATGAGTCAGAGGGACCCCTCTCTGCCTGTGTGAATCCTGAGAGACTCAAGGGATGAGACACCACTAAGCCAACACATGTGGGGCGTAATAACCAAGGCCAGCAAGGGGACAACACTCAGAGGGAAGGATGGCTCCAGGGGCTTCTTGGAAAAGAAGGGTGGGCTGGAGTTAGCCAGGCATTCCAGCAGATAAAAGAGGAAGCTGCTCCTGGCCACCTGGGGGACACAGAGATGATCGTGGGGTTGGTGCTGAGAGTGAGGGGTGTGGGGTCAGGGAGCATGGAAAGAAGTGAGGTGGGCAGGCCTGAGCAGCAAAACCAGGGAGGTGACGGGTTTAGACCAAATCCTGTCCACTGACAGCCTCTGAGCCTCAGCATATCCATCCGTAAAGTGGAGAATTCTCTCACTCTGATGGGTGACCATGGCTGGGTCTCAAATCAACTCCCGCCAAACAGGTGCCCTCAAAGAAGCCTGATTCCCAAGGCTGTCCCTTGCTCAGGGAGTCCCTCCCAAGAGTGAGCAGAGTCTTGGAGTTTTCCTCCTTGGTCAAAAGCCACTTGAGGACAGGGACTGTCTATGCCTCTCCCGGGCCCTCAGTTTCTACCTCTGCAATATGGAAAAAAATGACAGGGCCTGCCTTGCAGCATGGGGCAGGGATCTTTACTAAGACAATGATAGTAATAGTGGCCATCACGTATTTGGTGGTTACTATGTTATTGGGGGCATATTTTTCTTTTTCTTTTCTTCTTCTTCTTTTTTTTTTTTTTTTTGATACAGTCTCACTATGCTGCTGTCGGTAGTGTGCTGTGGCATCACAGCTCACAGCAACCTCAAACTCTTGGGCTTAAGTGATTCTCTTGCCTCAGCCTCCCAAGTAGCTGGGTCTACAGGCACCTGCCACAAGGCCCGGCTATTTTTTTTTTTTGGTTGTAGTTGTCATTGATGTTTGGCAAATGATGTTGGATTTGAACCCACCAGCTCCAGTGTATACGGCTGGCGCCCTAGCCGCTTGAGCTGCTGGAGCCCTAGCTGCTTGAGTTATAGGCGTCGAGCATCCACTCATTCAACAAACGCTGCATGAGGACCCAGTGTGGGCCAGACACTGTTGGGATATATCTATGAACAAAAGAGGTAGATCTCTAGCCTTGTGGAGCTTCCATTCCAGTGGGGAAGGACAGATATCTTGGTCTATCTACTGATCCATCTAAAAATGTATGAATGACGTTTATAGTTTGTGAGAAAGTAACAAGCACAATAAGGAAAAAGTGAAAAGCAGGGCAGGGTAAGGACAATCAGCATAGGACTGTGATTCTTTAAAGGGTTATGATGAATCTCCTTAGATTCACTCATTTGATCCTTTACAACAATCTTGTAAAGAAGTGCTGGTCTTATCCCCAACTTACAGATGAGAAAAGGGAGGCCCCAGAGAGGACGGGCAAGTGGAAGTTCTGGCATTTCATTCACATGCATAGCAAGTTCTCAAGAAATGGTAGTTTCTGATGATGATGATAATGGTGGTGACGATGGTCCTGGTGGTGATGGTGTATACAGTAAAAGATCATTAAACGTTTCTGGAGTTGAAATCAACTGAAACTGGCAAACATTCAGACAGAACATGTCCACCAACCCCCAGGGAAAGCAGACAGGTTAGATCTTAAAATTCCAACAGTCCCCCCTGATCCTGGGGAGGCGAGAGGCACCATTCCGAGGGGTGAGAGCCGCCCCCCAACCCAGCCTCCACCTCCCCCATTTCAAAGGCCCAGCCTTCTGGAGGGAACAGGAAGCTGGAGCCAAAAGATGATTGTGAGGTCAGAGAGGGACCAAAGACCCTGCTGCCGAGAAGAGTCAATAATTCACACGGCTCCTTTAAATATTTAGATCTCCAGCTGCTTAAAATGTAAAACTGCGCCTTTGAATAGATAGGTGTGTACTTTGTAGTTTGATCACAGAGACGGGGCATCAGGGGTGGAAGGGTGTGGTAGGTGCTGGAACCTGCAGGAACATACAAAAGAGTTGTGTAGGTAGGAGAAAGGGACGTGAGAGTGAAACACTCACCCTGGTTATTGCACACGAACACCTGCCGAGGGCTGGGTGTGGCGCTGAGTGTTTATCTGCTAATTTTCTCATCCACGCTCTCATGTAGCTGTGCTGGCTCTGTAGCAGACAGCCTAAGTTTAAATTCTGGCTGTGTGACCTTGGACATGTTACTGAACCCTCCTGTGCCTGGGTCTCCTCTGTAAATGGGGTGATCGTGAGAAGTAAGGAAGCATATGTGGACAGTACCTTGGACAGCACCTGGTGTTCTATAAAAGCTCAATGAATTGTTATTATTACCATCTTCAATATCATCAGTCATTCATTATTTTAAGGAACATTTACTCTGTGCCAACTATGTGACAGGTACTGAGGGACTTAGATAGTTTCTGCCTTCGAGAAACCTCCACTGGGGACACAGAAAATAAGTTAATAAAAAATTGATAGACAAGTCAAGTTCACATTGCCATAAGGACTGGTAAGGAGGTGAATAGGCTGCCAGGTTACGGGGTAATTAGAGTGGGACGCTCTTTTAATTCAGGTGGTCTGAGGGCCATCTGAAGAAGTGGCCTGTAAGCTGAAATTTGAAATATGAAAAGGGACCCAGGAAAGAGAGTTGCAAGCAGAGGGAACAGCAGGGCAAAGGCCCTGAGGTGGGAAGTAGCTTAATGTGTTTGAAGAAAAGAAAGGAGGTCATTGTGGCCAGAGAAGGGCATAACCTCTTAAACTCTCCAGGAGATTTGGAAACAACTTGAGGATGTGAAAAAAAGAAGCCCAGAGAGGGGTAGAGACTTGTCCAGGGCTTCACTGCTGGTATTAGTAAAACCAAGTTGCATAAATAGCTCTGTCTGGCTCTAGAGCCTGGGTGCCTAACAAATGCACCAACCACTCCTTGGTAGGAACCCAGGCCCTGAAGCACGTAGCCAACTTGGGTAGGTTCAGTGAAAGTCGTAGCAAATCAGAGAGTGTCCTGACAGTTTCTCAAACCAGCCACACACAAGATGCTGCAAAGGAGAGGCCCTGTCAAACCCTCCTTTGTGACCACATCAAAGTCCCTTCAATTAGCAGCTCCCTGGGCATCAAACCAGCCCGATGAAGCAGTTTGGAATTGCAGTCTAGACTTACCCGGGCAGTGGGAAAAGGCGGGCACGAGGGGTGGCAGGATGGGGTGTTCTCAGAGCCTCTTTGTGTGCCAAGTGTTGTGCTGATGTCTTTGGGCGTAACTGACTGTTCACAGTACCTCACAGCTGTGGGTATGATCCTCCTTATATTACGAATATGGGACCAGAAATACCAGGTAATTTGACACCAGTTACACAGCTAGAAAGCAGGGTGTTGGGTGAAATGGGACTCCAGACACCACCCTAACCCTATCACGGGTTCCAGCTGCCCAACACTCAGGCTGAGAAGTTTGGGGTTGCCTCGAATCACTGATCTTTCATGACAATCATTCCTTGGCCAGAATTTTTCACGCTGGAACATTCTGAGATGTGGTCACTTCATCTACAGCCAAAGCGGCCATTGAGAATTAACAGTGAGCTTGACAAAATTCTTAACGGCATCCCAAGGGGAGCCCAGGAATGGCTAGGGTGCCAGTTCCAGGAAAGACAGGTTACCTTTGGGGGCGACCAAATGTGCCGAGGGAGGTTACACCTCACTCTGGTCGCCCGTGGTAGACCCCTCTGAGGGGGACTGTGAACTCTAGGAAGGCAGAACCCACGTTTATCTTTTTCACTCCTGAATTTCCCAGGCTTAGGGCCTGGTGATTAGTAGGGGTTTCAGTAAATAGACACCAAATGACAACAACTCCTGTTAAGTCCTTACGAGGTAACAGATACTCTGCTGAGAACTTTACATCATGGAACACAATCTCAGCCATTGAAAAGATATCGAAGCCTGAGCCCCATTCTCCAGATGTTCTGTTTTCATCGGTCCGGAGTGCAACCTGGAGCCTGGCATTTTTTCATGCTCTCCAGGTAGCCCTGATATGCTGCCAAGGTGGAGAGCTTCCTTTCTGACTCACCTTGCTTAATCATTCCTTTAACCCTAGGAGGCACTTACTATGGCTGTGCCTCCCACAAAAATTGCAGTCCCAGATGAGGTGCAACCCAGGTTGTGCCCATTTTGCAGATGGGAAGGTAGATGCTCGGAGAAGTTGAACAGCTTGTCCAAAGCTACACAGCAAGGAAGTGGTGGAGTCAGAATTCCAATAGAGGCAGCTGGACTCTGACACCTAGAACTGAGTCTGTGAAAACACACAGAATGAATCTAGGGAAGCAGAGGCATCATTATAACTGCAAATATAGGGAGCAGGTGTGGCAGGGATGGAAGGCTCTTGCAGGTGCCCCTGCCTTGACCACAAGTTCCTCCTAAGGGAAGTGGCTCCACCCACAAATGGGACCCATCCTGGGCTGATTCTGGGACAAATTGATACCTTTCTGTGCCTGGTAACCTGTGCCTTGAGGCAGATATGTTTGGATTTGGGGGCATGTGTTTGATGCAAGGACAGCCAACTTGCAGACTGAACAGCAGCGTAGCAAAAAGTCTGATGTGGAAAGCCTTCCCTTGCAGCATAATCCCAGTTTACACAAGTTAAATAAGCATTTGTGAAATTAATTGCTTAACATTGCATTTTACAAACCAATGAGTAAGGCAGAGTACTGCCCACATTTCCCTCTTTAATCCCAAATATTCCCCTTCCTTAATGGACCCCTAATCATTTTATGCTCTGTCCTCTAGCTGTAACGATCAGAGCCCCAAGGCAAGCTTTTCATTCATTCGTTCATTCATTCATTCCTTCGGTATCTTCTCTGCACCAGGCTGTCTCCTGGAAGCTGGAGCATTTTCTTGTGGGTAACCACGCATCAAACAGCAATGAGAGAAGAACCTGAATTCATGTTGATTTTCACTTGCCTTAATGTAAAACAGGACTGCCTGCGTTTCAGATTTTGCTGGTTTATCTTGCGCGGCCAAAGCCCCAGTTATCTCTGCTTCACTAAGTCTTGAGATTGGTTTGGAACTTGAACATATATTCTTCGAAACCATTAAAAGTGGTTTAATTGGCTGTTCAGGGATGTCTTCCACTCTCCTCTCCAAATGGATCATCCCTCTCTGTCTCTCCCAAGAAAAAGGAGGCTAGAAGCCCTGCACCTGCGTGATCCACTCCCTTGGATTTATTTATCTCGCTCTGGGCCCCAGAAGCACCAGGCTTTGCATAGCAGATCCAGCCTCTGTTTGCAACCACACATCCAAATCCTACTTCAGACACCTGTCGTAGCAAAATTGCAGTCCCGGATGAGGTGGCAATGCCAGCTCGTGTCATCTAAGGAGGAGCCTGACTCTTTTTAAAAATTCAAAACTTATCTTGATAGAGTACAGTGATGGAGGAGGCATCCAAGGGAGGACTTCAGGAAGAAAGATAGACTTTGCCCTGGGATCATAACAACACCTCACAAAGACAATGGCCTTGGGAGTCAGTGTTCTGATTTGCTGGTTGGCTGCAGGGCATTGTTGGAGGTTCATTGAGTGCCAGACGCAAGGCCTGGCTCACATTAAGGCTCTTCTAGCTCTCAGCAATGGCAATGTGACCTTGAGCAAGTCATTTAACCCCTTTACATATGAGAGTCTGTCTGATTGTCTAGTTCACGGGCTCTCTGAAAATTAAGTGAGGCCATATATGTAAATGCATGTGGCAAATTTGCAGGTGACTGAGGAGTACCAGTGCACCAGCTGGTTTAGAATAGCAGTGCTCAGGGGAGCAGGGAGTGGGGGATACGGGAGAATGGTTAATGAGTTTGAAAATATAGCCAGATAGACAGAATGAACAATATATGATAGCACCACAAAGTGACTATAATCAACAATAAATTAGGGTAGAGTTTAGAATAACTAATTTATAATGCTCCTAACACAGAAAAATGATAATTGTCTAGGATGATGGATACATCAGGTAACTGATTTGATTAATTCCCATTATATGCCTGTATCAAAACATCCCGAGTACCCTATAAATACAAGGTGTTCATAATTGTTTGTGGGCAATTACAAGGTGTAAATAGACAATTATTTTAAATTGTGCACGGACTTTATATACAACTATTATATACCCAATGATTAAAAATTTAAAAATGTAAAAAATAACAAAGAATATCAGTGCCCAGCATTGGGGAAACGGGCAACCTAATCCACCCATCCCTAAAAGTCTACTTGATGCAAATGTATATATTTGTATATATACACACATAGACACACACATACGTGTACACCGAATAGCAGACGTGAACATATTTTATAAGTTAAACAGAGCTATGGAGCTACTCTAGAGAAACAGAGACAGAGACAGGGCTATTTCTAGATAAACTCTAGAAGTTCATTTCTAGATTATTTCTATTCTTAGCGAAATGCTTAGTATATAATAGACACTTAAGACATATTTTTTGAACGCCTAAATATCAGAATCTATGATTTATGTGTGTGTGTGTGTTTGTATGAGAGAGAAAGAGAGCGAATGTATGTGGTTTTATATATTATAACATGTTTAATTGTAAATTCTAGAAAATAAAATGAATAGAAATATTGAATAAAATGCCAGGAAACCTGGCTATGAATTTTCTAATTCCTATTCTCCCTTTTTTTCCTTTTCCTTTCCAGTTAGGGTTGGCAGATTTAAAAAAAAAGATGCCCAAATAGATTTGAATTTAAGATTAAAAATCATAACTATAATTACATACATTCCCCAAATACTGCATGATCAACTATTATATGCAACATACTTATGCTAAAAAATCATTCCTCCTCTATTTTTATTTGTTAAATCTGGCAACCTTACTATTCTAGACAACAAGTCCTTAAATAATAATTGTTTTTAAATGCCACTGAAGTGCTCAAAGACCTTTGGTGGGTTTTTTGTCACCTGTGGGATAAAGTACAATTTTTGTCACCTGGCCTTTGGCTTCTGACCCACGTGTCCCCTCCTGGTCTGAGTGGAGGCCTGGCCACTCCTTGCACCGTCCCTCCCCCCACTCGTGTCTGGCCTAGCCCTTTAAACACCTGTAAGCAACTGGAGGTGGGAGCAAGTAGCTTTGGTCCATGTTTGGTTTATATTTCACATTCCCCACATCCTGCAGCAAAGCTAAATATCAGCTGGTCATGGAGCTCCTGCTGTTTTCTGCCCAGAATTAACCCTCACACCTAAGTAAATGGAAGTCACACACACCTTTTCCTTTCCCTTTTCGGGGCACCAAAAAGGCCCTTTTCCCTGGTCATGGAGGAGCTCAGAAGCAGCCTTATCTGAGATAAAGCCTCTGCATCGGGCAGTCGGCCATAACTTCCAAGCCTGGGTGTAGAGAGCTCTGGCAGGTGTCACCTTGATGGCAGGGACTGCATACGGGATATTAGCGTGGCTCTTGCAGCCTTCCCATGGCCCCAGCCTGAAAATCCCCTTTTGGAAGGTTTGGACAACCCGAGGTTGTAATACACTTGAAGGAGGGCCAGGACTTGCAGAAGGCAGGGAAGAGGCGAGCCGTAGGAAAGATGGAAGGGCCAGAGCTGCAGCTTCCTTATATCCCGGGAACTGTCCCCTGAGCCTTAGTCACTTCATCTAGAAAAACAGAAGCTGCAGGTCTGCCTCTCACAGTGGAGGTGAAGACGCGTGGAAAGGGCATGTAGTGAGAGTCCCCTGTCCCCTGGCCCAGTCTTGCTTACGTGAACTCTCACTCCTTTACTCCTTTTCCTAGCACCCAGCCCAAGGGTAAGACACCTGGTCCCCCCAACCCCCACCCGACCAGCTTTCCTCAAGATGACATTGAATTGAACAGCCTTCTGGGGCTCAGCTGAGCCAAACGTGTGAGACTTGGAGCCCACCCTGGGGACGTGTCCGAATCTGCATCCTCTGGCTGGGTTGTCCCTGTCTGCCCTGGGGAATCAAGGTGCCACCAAAAAGCCCACGCTCAGCTTACATTCTCCAAAAGTGGCTTATTGCCTACCAAATTCTTCTCAGCTGTGATCCCTCTGAATTCTCCAAACAATCCAAAGATCGGGCACCATTGTTAACCTCATTGTAAAGACGACGAAATTGCAGTTTAGACATCTGAAGTCACCAGCTAGTCCCTGCGGTGCAGGGCTGTTCGCTCTCAGAGACTCCAATCTTAACCCCTGGGGTGCAGCCCCCACTGCAGGCTTTGAACTCCCATCCTTCCCTGCCCCCCATCTGGAAATAGAGAGGGGTCCCCAGCACCCCCACCCCATGGCACACTGGATGCCCCCAGATTTTCTTCCAAACCAGCTCCCTTGCTCCCGCTCTGGGAAGTAAGTCCCCCTCCCTCCCCTCCCTCGAAACTGCAATCTCTTTCCTGGGTGTTTTTTCTTTGTTTCCTCTTTGTGGCTCTGGCCCTTTCTCCCTGCAAATACAATTTGCTGATATTAAAAAGAAACATACAATCACTAAACACATTTTATATAGTCTTTGAAGTCTAATGGCCTCGGGCTCCTGGGCTGATAAGTCTGCAGATAGAGTGCAGACCAGGGCTGGGGTGCAGCACTCCCCCTCCCCTGCGGGAGAGCCCCATTAAACTGTGGGCAGAGGTGGGGTCCCCACAGGGAGGGGAGGGGAGGGGAAGGGGGCGTGTGCAGGTCCCAGAGGGAAGAGATCCCACCTCTGTTAGTCTAAGCCTGAGAGAGAGAGGACCAAGGTGGGGAGCAGAGGGGGGCAGCACCTCCAAGTTGTCATGTCCAGGGCTGCCTAGGACAGGATTTGATCTCTCAGTGACTGAGCAATAGGGGTTCCCTTTCAAAACAGGAAGGGAAAGGGGTGTTCTGTGCACCCAAGGCCTCAGAAGGCATCGTTGTGCTGAAGTTCTGTGCTCACCCAGGGTTATAGAACATGGGCACACAAGTGTGCAGGTGTGTGTCGGGTTGTGCAGGATACTGACCCCATCAGCCCCTTCCTGTAAGGCTGCTTGGATGGGAATATCACCCCAAGTGCAGGCATGTGGCCAGGTCACTGGGGCTGCCATGGCCTGGTGGCACAGTGGGGAGTCCACAGGCTAGGCCTAGGGGAGGGGACTCTTACCTTGCAGGGAGCACCCAGCTGGTGTAGGAGCTGAAGCCTCCTGACCCCAGGGAGCTCCCAGGCTATTGGAGGAGGGGGAACCCAGCTGTTAGAGCCTTTGGCCTGATTCAGCAGTGGACCTCCCAGAATGGGGCTCCCGGGCTGAGGAGGAAACTCCAGCCCTCATCCCCAGGGAAGGAGGGCCTCATACACACAGAAAGCATTGATATGAATTCTTCCTCGTTCCTCACTTCCCAGCCACCAGGCCTGGCATTTGTGACTTACCCTGGGCATGCACAGAGGGCCCTTCTGGGCAGAGAGGAGGAGGCGGCTCTGTTATCATGCCCACTGTGCTGCCTCTGAGGTGGCGACCAGACCTGGTTCCCCAACCCGGGCTTCCTTTTCTGACTGCCTGTGAAGGCAAGAGGTGCCTGACCCCATCTCCTGTCCACTTATCCCACCGTTTCCCCTGTTCCCATTGCCCTTGCCCCCCGACCCCTGCAGTTTCTTGGCTCACATGTGAGTCTTCAGCTTTTAGAATGGAAACTCCTTTGTGTGAGCCCCTCCCACGTAGGTAGGGCTGCTGATTCCCTCTGCTTCAGATCCCAGACACCCTGTTCATCGCATATTGACTGAGTGCGGGCTCCATAGGGGCCACGTGTGTTGTGTTGTCAATACATGGCAGACCAACCAAGGTTCCAAGAACCCCGGCAACGGGCTCCCCCATTGACTGACATCCCTTAGGTCCCAGCCTAAAGGACCCTGCCTTAGAGATGTTCTCGGAGACATTCCCCTCCAAATTTGCACATCTTTGTAGCACTAATCGCAGAGGCGTGTAATGAATCCTGGGATGGTTGACTCTCTTCTCGCTCAGTCGTGGGCTCCGCGAGACACGTCCTTGTTTGCCACCTCGTCCTGAACACGCAGCATGGGCACGGGCGCTGGCCGAGAGAAGATTGCTAACAAATATTTACCATTTGACTGAGGACTGAACGGCTTACTGAGTTTGTGCTCTCTGGGCTTCAGCTGCTTTGTGTGTAAACAGGTGGGTCTAGGAGGTCTCTGGGACTAGCTCACTCTTAAGACAAATTCTCATTCTTAGGTCTTAGAAAATACTTTTTGAAATTTCACTTTCCTACAAACACATGACAAAATACTCATCATCCGTAATTATCAGAGAAATGCAAATCAAAACCACCCTGAGATATCACCGAACCCCAGTGAGAATAGCCCACGTCACAAAAGAGAGAAGAGAAAATTTTCACACCGCTGGTGGGATTGCCAACTAATACAGCCTCTTGAGAAGTATGGAGAATCCTCAAAGAACTAAAAGTAGACCTTGCATTTAATCCTGCAATCCCATTGCTAGTTATCTATCCAGAAGAAAAACAAATATTTTACCATAAGGACATTTGCACTAGATTGTTTATGATAGTGCAATTCACAATTGCAAAAGGTGTGGAGTCAATCCAAGTGCCCATCAACACATGGATGGATTGACAAAACTGTGGGATATGTATACCATGGAATAGTATTCAGCCATAAAAAGATGGAGATTATTCATCCTTTGTATTAACCTGGCTAGAGTTACAGAACACTCTACTTAGTCAATTATCACAAGAATGGAAAAGCAAGTATCCAATGTATTCAATACTAACATGAATCCAGGAGACAAACACATAAATGTCCATACAAGAGAAACATACAATTAAACTCAAGTTGGGGTGAGAACAGAGAGGGGCAGAGGGGAAGCACACTCCAAGGGTCTATGGCACATGTCCTTGGGGAGGGGCACAACTACAACTTAGACTCTACCTAACAAACGAAAGCGATGTAACCTGATTGTCTGTACCCTCATGTTAATCTAAAATAAAAATAATTTTACTTTCCTTCCTCCAATTAAAACAATACTATACCATTCCTGCCCATCAGACTGGGAAAAATTAGAAAGTTTGGCAATGCCGTGTGTTCACAACAATGTGGGAAATACCAGTGTTCTGGAAGAAACCCAACAGTGTTTAGGGAAGTGAAATGCCACACACCTTCTGAAAGCACCGGTCCCATTTGTGGGAGAGCCAAGGAAACCCTCACAGGGGTTCCAGAGGGAGACCCATGCAGTGGGGCTTTAGAGGTAACTGGGTGTCCCCTCACAGGGGAGCGGACGTCTCTCTGGAAATTCTTCAACAGTCAGAGGCATCCAAGGAGATTTATGCACAGCAACCCAGGTAGATCTTAAAAACACGGCGTTAAGTGAAAAAATTAAGCAACAGAATGAGATCTATAGCCCAATACAATTTATGTAAATTAAAACACATTCCCACGATACACAACACCATATCTTTTATAGGAACCATCCGTATCTCAGGACACGTATTGCAGATGGGAGAGTGGGGGCTGCGGGGGGTGGGGGGCAGTAAGTAGGACCAGGGAGAAGAGAGAAAAATCGAACAAAGCAAAGCAAGAGTGAGGCTGTGTGAGATCATGATATTAATAAATAGTGAGCTGAGCAGTGCATTGGACTTGACCAATCCCACTCTCTTTTCAAGGTGAAGGTAACAACCAACAAAGCTTCTACTTCCCCGTTTTCCCCTGTGGGTCCCAGCAAGATTCCGGCGTATGGATCAGACTAGGTTTGAAATTCCTCAGCCTTGGCGCTGTGGACATTTGGGCCCAGTGACTCTTTGTGGTGGTGGCTGTCCTATGCATTGTAGGATTTTTGGCAGCTTCTCTGATCTCTCCCCACCACATGCTAGCACCTGCCCAATTGTGACAACCGCAATGTCTTTAAACATTCCCATGGGGGACAAGGTGACTCCTGGTTGAGAACCACTGGGCTGGAATAAAAGCCTGCAAAGCTGCTCCTTGTCTCCCAGGTACGTGCCCCACTCTTGGCTTACAAAACCCCTGCACTCAGCAGCAGACCCTCGGATCTGGGACCCGGCTTGGAGCTCCATCTCGAAAGCCTCCAGCATCACTTGCATGTTTAAATCAAGGCTTGGTGAAGATTCCAGTTACAGCCTGCAACTGCCTCTGCCTTGGGCTTTCTCCTAATTTTAACCAGCAGCTGGATTTGCATAGGACATTTGCATCTGAGATTACCCAGGATTCTCTGAGAGAGAATATATATAAAAAATATATATAATTCCAATTCAGCTTGTAAAGTGGGAAGGGGGGAGGAGAGGAACACTCCTGGGAGGGCGGGGACTTCAAGGAAATTTCCATGCCTCAGATACTTAGAGAAGGAGATTGGTGGATGTCCCGGTGACTGGCAGAGAAACCTATCTGACCTGGCATTTGGCACGTGAATTAATGAATCAAATAGTAAATCAATGAGGGCCCTGAGACTCTGTCAGTTGGGGCAGGCAGAGGGATGGGGGTCATAGAAGAGACTTGTTCCCAGAACAGTCCCAGCCCAGCACTGCCCAGGAGCCCACAGAATGTCAGGTAGCATTTGCTCAGTGCTTTCCCTGGGTGGAGCCATTGCTTCGCACAGCCCCACTCCACCTGAGCAAGACATCGATCTGTTCCCTCCTCTAAAGAGGAGGAGATGGTGGCTCCTGAGTCTCATCTGTAGTAGAGAGCAGAGACTGAATTGGAGAAAAGTCTGTCAAACTCTGCAACCAGTGCTCCCTCCACCAAGACCCTGTGTGGGTGGTCTGCACCCCTCCAGAGTTAATACCCTGGCGAGAGGACAGCAGGCGGTGCTGAGAGGGGCAGACAGCTTCACTCTTACTCTTCAGCAGATTCTGTGTAGCCCGGGATTTAGCCAGACCTGGGTTCCAGAACATAGAGGCAGACATCTGTCGGCTATGAGGCGCATTTGTGCCACCTGGGCCAAGGGCTCAACTGGAACCTTCCCTGCATCCTATTCCCCAGCACCCAAGGTTAACCACACGCTCACCTGCTGCCGTACGGCCTTGCAGTCCTCTGTCACCACATGTCACTTACTCTTTCTATACTCTCTCCCTGCTAGACATTGGACATCTTGCGGGCAGAGATCATGAGTGGCTCATCTCTCTATCCCCAGTGCTCGAGAAATGTATGTGTTGTAAACTGAGCTAATTTTGGACCAACCAATTCACATCATTCCAATTGACATGCTACCTTGTCCAAGAAGAGTCCGTCCATTTTCCCAGAAGGAAGAACATCAGAGATGTGGTCTTTCCCCGAGCCAGGGGTAGCAAGATCCCTTTCCACCTTGTTCACTTGATCCCCGTGAATGTGCTGATGGCTCCTCAAGGGAAGAGGCGTTTGCCCAAATGTTTCAGCATCCTCAGTGCCTAGGAAAGGGTCTTGATTGTGCGAAGTAGAACGTGGGTGGGTAGTTTGATGGATGGTTAATGGAAGAGAAAGAAGGCAGACGGACAATTGGATCTTGTTGGATGGTGATTTGGTAGTGAAGTGGGTAGATGGATAGATGGATGTATGGGTAAGCTGGAAGATGGCTGGACGGATGGAGCAAGGGTGGGTGTTTGGATATGACATGAGAAAGGGAGAAGGATGGGTGGGTGCAAGCATGAGTGGGTAATTGATACGAAGAGGGCTGGTTGGTGGGTAACGCTTGCATGGAGGCATAAACTGTCTCCTGTCTCCCAACAACACCCTCAGATTCCCTAAGTGAAATGGTTCCCCTGCACTCCTTTTTTCCAGGTCCCACTTTTACGTCCCCTCCCTCACTCCCACCCTTTCCATCCTGCAAAGCAGGAGCTCTAAGATGCCAGATGGAAGCTTCCCAGGAAGTTCAGCTCCAGTCCCTGCCTGTGCGCTGAGCATTCCGTGCTGCACAGAGATTTAATACTTAACTCCAGCCTCTCCCCGCTCCTTACCTGCCCGAGGAGGTAGAGGCAGTGATTTGCATATTTATTAAATATCTCTTAGCAGGATACGCAAACCTCATTGCTACATCCCGCTCCCGGAGCTGTCCTGCTGGCAGACAAGACCGTGCGCGATCAGCGCCGCATCGTCACCCGTTAAATAGCTGTTCTGGGGTCCAGGAGGCTAGGAGGGAGCGGGGGTGGTGAACCCAGGGAGGGAGGAGGGGACAGCCGCCATGCAGCGGACGAGGCCCTCGGGGCCTGGAACGCGGTGGTCTCACGCTTGCTCAGCATCGGGGGCTTCTGTTCACGGCCCAGGCAGAAAGGGCTCTGCCTCACGTGAGCACCCTGGAAGTCAGCCCTTCCCTTAGAAAATTCCAGGAGGGAAACATTTGAAACATTTCTGTTTGTGCTTTGGCTGCTCAGTTTCTTGGAAGTCCTTCCCAGTGTCTGTACAGAAGTGTGCCTGTCGTCACATACGGCCTTTCTGGTGCATGGTTTTTGGTAAAAATGAAGGACGGGTGTCCACCATGAATTGAGGCATCCTCCCCAAGAAGAGTCATCCTGTGAAATACAGCCTGGGATCTAAATGTTCAGGGCCTTGGGCACCAGTCCCCTTTCTCTCTGGAAAGGTGTCCTTCTGGGGACCAGGAGCTCCCTGTGACAAACAGGGATGTACCTGCCCCTCCAAGTGGGTGCCCCGACTCTTATTCCTGCCCCCTGTCTCAGGTCCCAGATCAAAGTTCAAACTTATGATTTCTGGAGTCAAACTGCCTAGCTGGGTGACCTTGAGAAAGTGACAGAACCCCTCGGAGCCTCAGTATTCTTATCTGTAAAATGGGGATGGTGGTAATACCCAGCTCATGAGGTTACTGTAAGGAGTAAGTACAATAAATGACCTTCAGGGCTCAGCACAGCACCTGGTTCTGGCCTAGACATTGAGCAGGTGTTGGTTGTTATTGCAACAGAATCACAGAAAGTTATGAGTGAAAAACAAAGACAGCCACCCACCTCTCTTTCCCAGGGCAGGGGGAAGAGTGGAGGGATTTGTATCTATTCCGTATTCTGTCTGATGACGGTACTGAGCATGATGCCTCAAAAACAATGCTGTAAGGTAGTTGCTTCAAACATTCCCATTTTACAGATGAAGAAACTGAGTCCCAGAGGAAGAAAGGAAGTATGTGAGACTGCATATGAGTCGGGAACCCACATATCTCTTGATCTCTTCCCAAATTGTGAGGAATCCCTGTCCCAGGAAAAACCTAAGACCTAAGGAAGAGGAAGGGGGAACCCACAAATAAACCACTTTTCCAGCTTCATCTCCATCTCCCGGAGGCTGGACAGGCAAGAGCCAGAAGGAAGGGCCCAGGCTGCAGCCTTGTAAATCTTTTTAAAAGCCCTTATAAACACAAGGCTGGCTCCAGGTCTGGTGCTGCAGAAAGCAAAATCTCTGGTTGTAAAGTAATCCTCATTAAAAAAAAAAAGAAAGAAAGAAAGAAAGAAAAGAAAAGAAAAAACCTGTGTAGTAAAAAGTGGTAATGGCCTCTAGGAAAAAAAGGACAAAGAAGCTAAGCTCCTGTGACTGGTAGGGGAGGCAGAGCTGAGCCCCAGCAGAACCCACCCAGAAGGCACCATGCCCAGCAGCCTGCTGGGCCAGCAGTCCAAGGTGGGAGAGGGAGGAGGGGTGGCCGGGAGCGGGAGGTGGCCACGTTGCAGAATATTGCTGCTCCCACTCATGACGACGGTGATAGCACTGAAGTAGCTCCATGAATGCTACATTCATAAGCACACCCTCATTGGAGCCTCCTCCAAATCTTAAGGTTTACAGGTTAGGTAAACATAACATCTGTCCCATCATACAGATGCAGAAACTGAGGCCAAGGAGAGCAGGAACTCACCACCAGAGCTTAGGCCTGCTGCCTCCATCACGGCCTCATGTTGCTGCTCTCATGAGCCCAGTTCCCCAAAAGAAATGAATGTGAATGCCGGGGCTTGAGGGGTAGACTGGCTGGGCTGTCAGGCAGGTGACCTCACATCCTTAAGTCTCTGAGTGTCCCTTATACATAGGGGTGCTCATTCTCAGCTCACCTGGGGAGGACAAGACGAGGTAAGACATGTGCAGGGGATGAGGATCTGATAGGGGCTTGGGGCTTTGGAAACGAGAGCCATGGACTCTCAGAGTGGACACCCAGAATCAGGGGAGGCTCCCAGACCAGGAGGCCAAGAGGATGTTTGTGGGCGAGGACATAAAACAGCCCTGCCCATCTTCAGTGCCCACCTGCCCCTGCACAAAGCAGCTCTGCTCAGCTGCGAGTCTCTCAACCCTGCCACTCACCCCGTTTCTTTCCTTCCCCGAACTTTTCATTCGCAACCGTACAGCCCTATCTCTTCCCCGAGGCTCTCTCCCTCGCCCTCGGCTTTCGTCTGCCGGGTTCTGACTTCTCCATCTCTCCGTAGTGCTGACAATCTTCTTTGCTCTCTTGCTTTGGGTTTGGCAACTATTGTCCTTACTGCTGCCAGAGGCTGACTTGGCCTTTCCCATTCAAGCGACACTGCACCTGCTTCTCCTTGACCCCTCCAGGAGTCCCATCGGAGACTTAGACTCAGCATCTCTGCCCACATCCTGTCCCAGCCTCAGCATCGGGAGACCTCCCTTTGACCCCCCCAGACACAAAACAGTGCAGCAAAAAACAAAGCTCTGTCCTTGCAAAGCCCAGGCCCCCAAACCCTGCCCCTGGGTGCCGTGGGAAGGGGAGAGTTCTGGGGTGGGGGTTTGGGGTGGGGTGGGAGCTTCCATAGAACCTACTCACAGGGCTCTTGAGGGAAACACGTGAGTTAATAAATGTAAAGTGTCCCATCAGCGCCTGGCATACAGTAAGCAAGAGGGATATCAGCGTTTGCTGCCACATTATTGTCGGGGGTAGCATTGGTGGTGGTTGTTATTGGTGGTAGTGTTGTTATTGGTAATGGGTGTTATCAGTGGTGGCATTGCTATTGATGGTGGCGATGTTATTGGTGGTGGTGGTGTTAATGGTGATGGTTTTGTTATTGGCAGTGATGTTATTATCGGTGGTGTTACTGATGGTGTTGTTATTGGTGGTGGTGGTGTTAGTGGTGGTGTTGGTGTCAGTGATGATGGTGTTGTTATTGGCAGGGGTGTTATTGGTGGTGGTGTTAGTGATGGAGGTTGTGTTATTGGTGGTTTTAGTGGTGAAGGTGGTGTTACTGGTGGTGGTAGTGATGGTGATATTAGTGATGTTTGTATTACTGGTGGTGGTGTTATTTGTGATGTTACTGGTGGTGTTGGTGGTGTTGGTGGTGTTATTAGTGATGGTGTTATTGGTGGTGTTATTGGTGGTGTTCATGTTATTGGTGATGTTACTAGAGGTGGTGGTGTTACTGGTGGTGATGGCCTCCTGGTTTCCTCTTATCCCCAGTTTCCTCTGCAATCTTAGCTGCTTCTTCCCATCTCTGAGGAGGAAAATCAGCCCTTCCCGGTCCTAGCCAACCCAGAATCTTCAGAGTGGGCTGATTTTGTTCAGGATTGGAATGGGAATAACAACTCAGTAACTATGGTGACAGCACCTGCCGTTTCCTGAGTAGTCACTATGTGCCCGATGCTGTGGGAAGTTCCTCCCTCAGACGGCCGCATGCAGTCCGACCAGGAGCCACCACTGTCCCTCCTCTCCCAGAGGAGGACAGACCCAGAGCTGAGGCAGCTCTCCTGAGCCCACAGAGAGGAGCAGGCTCCAGCTTGAGCCAGCTTTTGTCTGAATCCACAGCAGGGTTCCGGCTGCCTCAAATCATTGGGTGGTGTTGGGGAAGTCACCTTCCCTCTTTGGGCCTTAGTTTCCTCATCTGTAAAATGGGCTGCCAGCGCCTGCAGGGCCTAGTGTGTGACACAGGCAGCAGTTAACTTAAAATTTGGTGACCTGTCTGGGGCTGAGGCCTGCCAAGTGTTCCTGTCTAGAGAAGACTATGGAGCAGGAGCTGTGAGGACCGCCTACCCTTACCCAGGGGGCTGGGTCCTCTCATCAGAAGGTCTATCCTGACTCTTGGGGGCACAGTGTTGCTCCACTTTGAACAGCCTGGGGGTTAACAAGGCTCATAGGAAAGCTCCTGAGACCCAAGCTGCCACCATCCAGGTCCCTGGGCTACTCAGTGGGATGTGAAGAAGCTTGAGACAGTGACAGCAAGGCCAGGGGCACAGAGATTAGCAGCTGCAGCCTCAGACTCTGCAGGTGAAGCAACTGAAGCTAAGAGAGGCCAGGGACCCGGCTTCCAGCCCAATTCTGTTAGCACCCCCCCCATTGGCTGCAGTAATAATAATATTACTATTACTGACCATTATTGTAATGACAGCAACATTGTTTGAGCCACTTCTCTGTGCCAGACACCTGGTGCCCTGAAAACGTTATCTCAGCCTCCCCTACATCAGGCCTCTAGGGAGGGGACCCCACTGGGCAGGAGGGAACCCCAGGTGTAGGAGGCAGGGCTGGTTTTGCACTGGGGTTTGACTCCAGCATCTCTCATATGGGAGAAACGTCATTATTTACTTCTGGTGATCTGTGTCCCCTCGTGAGCTCGGCACAGACCTAGGCACATTTCTATGGGGGCCAGCACATAAGCTGGGGTTAGACAGGCCAGGGCTAGAATCCTGACAGTCATCCTGTAGATGACTTTGTGCTATACACAGCCAAAGAATTACATGGTATGTGCGATGCTCACATGTGTCGCAATCTGGTTGATGGAGGGGCTGGCACAGCCCCTACCCATGCCCAACAAGGGTAAATGTTGACTAATTTCTCTAGGCCTGGGGATCCCTTGCCTTTAGCCATGAACCCTGTTTGTATTTCAGGACCTTCCCACATGCCTGGGATCTCTGCTATTTTCTCACCTGCTTATTTGCTGCCCGTTTTTTCCAGATGGTTCCTCCAGGAAGCCTCATCTGATTCCCTAGGCTGAGCTAGACATGCGTCTCCCTTTCCCGTTGCACCCTTAGCATCTCTCTCTTCTGAGTAATTGCCAATTACACGTCTGTCTAGAGTACTGGGAGGTCCCTGAGGGCAGGGAAAGTGTCATATTTTTCTCACGTCCCCAGAACTGTGCGGCACTTAGAAAGTGCCCTGAAATGGTTGCATAGCAAATGCGCAAATAAGCAGATGAATGAACAAATGAATGAATGGCTGACAGGAAGATCAGCACAAGCGGCCCCCCATCCCGCCTTTTTCTGGGTCAGAGACGTGGATGATAGAATTCCTCTCCTGTCCCAGCTCCTCCCCCAACACCCTCCCCCCATAATGCACCTCTTCGTGGCGGTTACTTTTCCCTGTTGCCCCTGCAGGAGATGCTGCCTGGGTGGTGAGCCTGGAAGGCCAAGACCATGGGGACCTCTGGACTCTGCAGCCACTGACTGAGCATGCAGTCAAGATGTCATGGGGCCAGTGTGACATGGAAAGTCAAGAGATGGGGATTCCTGGGAGACTTAAGACTTCCAAATTTGTTTGGATTTTCACATCACTTGTCTATTCACAAGTATAAGAGGGGAACACAGGTATACCACAGCCACCTGGCCACAGAAATCCAGCCTCCTTCTTCTGAGGATCCCCCCCCAATACACCTGCCAAGGTAAGAACCCACCTGATCCTCATTGGCTTATGCTCTCCTATCCCCAGCCCAACTCCATCCTCATTTGTGTCACCGAAGCGAAGTCTATTTCCTTTGCTTTGGATGCCAGTGAGTAAATTTTTGGATTTCCAAATGCTGTCTTCCAAGAAGTTGGAGTTTGAACACGATCCCTTGGGTGCTACGTCCAAAGGAGAAGTTCTTACTGAATTTCCCCGCATCGGCGTAAAATGTCAGGATGTCTGCGGTCTTTATTTATAGACAGATTGCTTTTCAACTTTTCTCACTCCAACATTTCGATGTGTTATTCCTGAAGATAAATGCACATTATGATTTCATAATAGAAATTGCAGTTCTCCCTCGTGTCACCTCTAAGCATGTATATACATAAATATGGCACATTGCCTCCGACAGTAATTTAAAAGGCACTTTGGAGAACATATTGATCATGACCAGAGAACGGAGCTGGCATGGTCTAGATTTTGTCGGATCTGCCTCCTCCCGACCTCCGCCCTCCCTCCCCTTTTTTGTTTGGGAACTTATGATTTCCATTTATCTTTGTATATTGGGAATGCTTGTTTATTACCCCCATGGGCTTTGGGAGTGGGGTGGGGAGGAAGCAAAATTTTAAAACTGGAAAGTGTAAATGAAGAATGAAAAAATGCAGCCTTCCCACAGAGGCAGGAATTCTCCATCTCACTCCCCTGCTGACTTGAAGTCTCCTGTGACGGATGCTGCTCTCAGCTGCCTGGGACCACCTGGGGGTCACCTGTCCTTTCAGTTCACCATCACCTGCTCCAAGGATCAAATTCTTGGTGCAGCCACAGCATCCTCCAGGGCTGGGCCAGGATTATCCTCTCTACTCCTTTGTCTGTCTCCTGGGAACCCCAGGCTCCTCCTAGCCCTTTGAGCCACTCCCCATCATTCATGGAAACTGCTAGAAACTCATCTCTTCTGAGAAGTTTCCATGACTACTCAGAGCTGCATCCTAGCATCCCATTCCCTTTCTGGTACCCTTACACTCTGCCCATTTTAAAGATGCTTTATCTCTGGGTTGTCCTGAGCCAGGGACCTTGTGTTGGAGGAAACCAAATTGAAATTTATTGAGCTTCTGCAATACACCAAACAAGTTTCTTTAACCATCTCGTTTAGTCCCTACAGCAGTGTTGAAGGGCAATGTTTTATTCCCCCACCCTACAGAAGAGAAACAGAGGCTCACTGATGTCAAGCTAGCCCTCCTCAAAGAGCTTGAGCCACTAAGTGAAAGGAAGGTGATACAAATGCCCAAAGCCCCATTCCCCCTGGCATTTCATAGAGCTGACGAGCTAGGGTTTAGGGATGGAGGCTGGTTTTTCCAGATGCCAATTACTGTTCCAATTAAGAAGAACAGCACCATGAGTGTGCACTGACATCAGCCATGGCCTGGACATATGTCCTGCATCATTGAATTCTGGTTGTCAGGGGCCCAAACTGGAGTGAACTCAGAGCTCTCTCGGTGCCTCACCCGCCTGCCTTCCCGACTCTCTCCCTGTAAAGGATGCTCTTCCCTACCCTGTGGTCTTTTCTCTCTCCCTTGACTCTACCACCCATCCCCTACTGGCTTTAAGGACATTTTTTTCTCTCCTCTTTCCAGTCCCCATTGCAGCTCAGATCAGTTTCTTGGCTCAAGGTCTACCAGGCATCCATTGGGATGTCTTGTGGTCCCTTCAAATGTGATGTGACAAAGCCTGAGCTAAACATTCCACCCTCAACCAAGGGTGCTGTCACCCCACAGTTTGCTAACCAGAAACCTTTGTCATCATACCTCTGCTTCCTTAAGGCCTGTCACTAACACTTCCCTTCTCTGTGTTAGTTCAGGGCCTCCTTCTTTCAGAGCTGGGTCATGGCAAGAGCCTCCTGACTCATCTCCTAGTCCCCACGCTTATTCTTCCTGACCCATTTTTGCACATGATAGTCATAGGCTGTCTAGCACAGAACAGTCATATCATATTTAAAATCCATCCCAGCACCCCTTGATGGGGGAAGGAACATCTCCACTGGCTTTTCCCTTGCATGTCACATGCACATAGTAGGTGCTCAACAAGTCGATTCCAAATAAGTCTTCTCCCCCTTCTGCTGAGTCTGTACCCAGAGCTTCGTGCCTGCTAACTTTCCCTTCTAGAGCTTCCAAGGCCCATTCTGCTTCAGCCGCTCAGCTCTGCCTTGGAGCCAACACCGCGCGGGCTGAGCTGTCCTTTGCTTCTGCCATTAGCTGTCTCCCCCTCTCAATTACATGGTAATCCCTGTTAAAATTACAAATTTATTTATAGTTTTTTTCCCTTTCTTTATTTCTCCCCCCACCTGGCAATTTTTATGGCTCATCGGCCGTAACAAATTCTACTTCATAAAGCAAAGGCGCGTTATTATTACCTTATGGAAATAGACGGTAGCAGCTGACTCCTGTTCCCGGCCCGCGTGTTGTCTCCGCGCATCCGTAATGGTTTCAATCAATACCCCTGTGGGATTTGTTCCGCTCTTTGAGGATGAGAACATTTAGACCTGAGAATGGTGTTTCTGCCTCTGGAGCCAGTTGGCAGCTGCAGCCCCGCCCAGAGGCCCTGGAATTTGGTGCTTGCCTGGTGAAAAGATGCCAGTAGGGAAGTCCTGGTGATTCCGTTTTGTGCAGAAATAAAGAGATCGCCCTTCTGCACGACATGGATTGAAATCATGGATACATATGACTGTGTGAACCGTATGAGGTAGTGCTAATTATGATCCTGTTTTCCAGGTGGGGCAAGCATAGCTCAGAGAGCGCATTTGCAACTCCCCCAGGAGAACCGAGAAAGTGTGAACATCTCTAAAGGCATCTCAAGGCCCAAGGATGGGGGAAGGAAGTTCTGAGAGTGGCCTTAGGTTCCCTGTCCCCCTGCAGACCTTTTTGAGAACCCCTGCTGGAAGGATTGAGTCATTTCTTCCCTCATTAGTTCATTCATTCATTCATTCATCCCAAATATCCCAGCCTTTACTGAGTGCCTTGCACTGTACCAGATGCTTGGATAGATGAAGGAGGGAGACGTCTCTTCTTCCCCAACATATTAGAGGGCAGTTTTATTAATTACAATGATGCTAATAATAAGGAGGAGGAAAAGAATTCAGAGAAGTCACAGAGGAAGAAGAGCTAATACCAGACACTCTGGTAATTAATTCTAGGGTGTGATCTCATAATATCTTTATAACCCTATGGATCCTGCGGGTCTGAGGTCTTGGGAGCACAGTCTTAGAGGACCTGAATGAGAACCCCAGCTTTGTGACCTTGACCAGGCTACTGACACTCACTGTGTCTCCTTCTTTCAAGGATGATATGGGGATAATCCTAATACCCACCTTTATTTTGTCATGAGGGATACAAAAATCAGACTTGTGGAGCGTTTATGAAAAGCACTCAGTCAATCATGGTATTGATAACCATATGAGGTAAGTATGGTTTAATATCCCGCTTTGCAGGTGAGGAAATCATGGCTCAGAGCATTTATAACTTCCCCAGGAGAACAGGCTGGGGTGGGGAGAGGAGAGACTCTGGAGTGAGCGCCAAGGTGTGTTGTCTCAGGCGTCACCTCCCAAGACCCTGTCATTACCACCACGCTACACACCTGTTTACTGGCTGGTGGAGCTTCCTTGCCTTTCAAGGCTGTTTAGTAATTAGCTTTGCCGGAGCTGGGACTGGCCTGACAATTGAGAATCAGCATGGAACAGGGTATCTTAGCCTTGAGGAGGCTGCAGTCTCCTGGAGCAGAGAGTTATTAACAACAGTTTATTGCCTTTCAGGGCAGGGTGAGGCGCTGTGAACCGTGAGCAGATAGCAGTCTGCATGAAAAAAGGGAGAGTATCCCCTTGGCCAGGGACTGGGAGGAAGAGCTGCAGGGAAAATGAGAATCATTGCATTTGAGATATGGGAAGGAAGAATCAGAGAAAAGTCAAGTCCAACTTAACTCTGGTCATCATCCTCAATGTTCCCGTGCCACTTGGGGATACCCTACAGGTCAGTCAAGGCCCCATGCTGGGATCAGCTTCTGAAGGAATTTCCTGACCAGATCAGACCACCGTGCTGGTGCCTTGCATCCCCGGGGAAGCCTCTTACCTCTCCAGATGCTCATCGCCGGCATCAGGTCCTCATTACGGCATCACCCTCCATGTTACCTTCCTCTTTGGGACATTAAATTCCTCTCACCAACTTTTAGGGTCCCTCATATGAGTGTGTGTGATCTTTGAAGTGTCACTCAAATAAAAGCAGCTCAAATGTTAATTGTTGGATGTTTTCATAATAAAGACCTTCATCATGATATTTTGGTAAAGGTTTTTGTCTGCTCCAAGTTGGTACCATAAGCAGGTCCAGTTTCTCTGCCTCCCTAGAGCTCATGACCGAGGATCAACTTGATGTTCTCAGGGACCCCTCTGAGAGGGGGCACAGACTTCTCCCTTCAGATTGGATAAGCAGGCCTAGGGGGTTAGACTGGGGACTGCGAATGACCATTGGTGGGGACCCTGAGACTCTGTTGACTTCTCCCTGCCTCTGGCTCCAGAGATGATTATTTTGGGGGAGACAATCCATCATCATCAGAGAATACTAAGGTATCCTACTAGTTGGGCACAAAGTTGGAAATGCCTAGCAGAGCACACCTCTTCCGGCCCCCCTTAAATGCCTCAAAAGACAGGGAACTCATGATCTGCAGACCAAGCTCATTCCTGAGCAGCCCCAATCTCACTGGTCTTCTTTGATGGAGCCCGAGATGGCAACTCCGTAATTCCAGCCCATACATCCCATTTCAGTCTTTGGAGGCCTCCAGAGCAAATCTAGTCCTTCCCATCATTTCAGCTGCTTGGCTGGTATAGACAGACCACCAGAGCTGAAAAGGAAATCAATCCACAATTCTGCCTCTTGGACACTGGGGCTGTGGTCATAGCAGCCCTGGGCAAATTGCCTGTGCTCCCCTTTCCTCATCCATGTGGCAGTGTCTGTCTGACATGTTTGTCAGGGATCTGACACTAGATCCCAGCTCCAGCCTCCTCATTGGCTGCTTTCAGGAGTGGACCTGCCTAGGACTGGTCTGTTACCAGCCATGCCCAGTCCCCGATAATTCCCTGGATGCCTCAATTTACCCCAGCATGTACCGGTTGGGCCCATGCAGAACGTCAAGTGCTTTGTTTTACCTAGACTTTACCCTCACCTGTCTGATGAACGTGGCTGGCAGAGGAGGCCTAGGGGCATTGGCTGGCAGCCTTGAAAGGCAAGGAAGCTCCACCAGCCAGTAAACATTGGGGTGCACTTTACAAAATGGAAGGGGCCTGCTGCTGCTGGGTCCCTCCCACCTGAGGGACAGGCTGGAAGCACCCGTGTCCCTTCCCTGGCCTCCATGTACAGCCTGGCCAGTCCCGGAGGCAGCCTGGTGCATGGAAAGAAAGAGCAGGGACTCTGCAGACACAACATCCAGTTTCACAATCTGGCCCCTTCTCTTACTAGCCGTGCGACCAGACTCCAAGCTCTCCCCTTCTCTTAGTCACAGTGTCCTCATCTGTGGGAGAGAGATAAAGACATCCCATCCACAGAAGTTGAGGATGGTACCTGGCTTGGTGTCCAACACACACTGCTGGCTCCCCCACCGCAACCCGGCACACGCACCCGTGTCCTCACCAAATCCCCGCAGACCTCAGCCTCCTCAGGCTGGCACTTGGAAGATCACAGTTACCATGGCAACCCACAGGCAGCCGGGCTCCTAGTGCCAGCTCACCCAGCCCGGTCCCTTTTCCCCCCTGTGCCCAGCCCAGCCCGGGCAGCTGCCAGGGGGCAGAGGATTGTGTATCAGGTGCAGCCACCCCCTCCTCCTGGAGCTGACCCCTCCCTGCCTGCAGGTTTGACGGGGCTCAGGGCTCAGTGGGCGTAATGGGCTTTTCCTAGCCAGCCCACCCCGCCTTTCCTCCACTTGTCTGCCAGTAAGACTCAGCCCTGCCACACCCCTGGCCCCAAAGCCGGCCTAGATCCGCCCAGCTTCGTATTGGGAAGGCTCATGGCATTCACAACAGTGTTCGGAGACTCTTCTGCCTACATGGGGGCTCGGTGCCCCGCCTCCTATAAGTGTTGGAGGGGTAAGGCCTCAGTCCACTCCCTCTGGCTGAGCAGGTTGGGTCTGGGTGAAACGGAGGTCTCAGCACATTGAGAAGCGGCAAGGTGCTGAAAGTGGAGGGATCTCACTGCTTGAACTCCCGGCTCTGCACTCCTCAGCCGTGGAATCAGCCAGGGCTGCTGTTAGGTGCCACCACCAACCGCAGACTTGGACGACAGATGCGGTCTCACAGTGCGGGAGGCCCTAAGCGTGGGATCAAGGTGTTTTCAGAGCTAGTTCCTCCTGAGGGACGCAGGAAGAGTCTGCTCCAGCCCCTCTCCTGGTTTCTGGGGGTTTGCTAGAATCCTTGGCCTTTCTCGGCTTGCCGAGGCACCTCCCTGATCTCTGCCTTCACCTTCATGGGGGGTCCCTGTGTGTGTCTTCCTGTGTCTAAATGTCCCTATTTGATAAGGGATATTTGATAACACCAGTCATGTTAGATCAGGGCTCACCCAATGACTTCCTTTAACTTTATCATCTTTGTAAAGACACTATTTCCAAACAAGGTCACATTCTGAGGCACTGTAGGTTAGGACTTCAACACATGGATTTGGGGTGGGGGGGACCCAGTCTGACCTAGAGCCCTGGCTCTGTGGCCTCAGGAAAGGCCATCACTTCTCAGAGCCTCAGAAAATCTCTTCTTGGAGATGGAGGTAAAACTAGCCAGGTCCTCATGAGGCTGTAAGGATTAAGGGAGGCGATGTAGATGTCGGTTAACCCAAGGCCGGCAAAAAGCAGAGTCAGTAATCACAGCGGCTCTCGACTCCCACTTAGGGGCTGGTTCCTTTCCTAGAGGACCAGGTTCATCAATCCTTTGGTTCTGAATGGAAGGAGTAAGTGGAGAGTGGGAAGTCAGCTCTGAAGCCTCTTGGAGTTCATGGCCATCTCTGCCTCCTAGCAACCCCAATGGGGCTACATTTTCAGTGTTCACTCATCAACACCGCTGATTTATTTGACAAGTGCTGTGTGCATGCCATTCCATGTAATCGTTACAAAATGAATGATTATTATTGCCAATAAACAGATGAGGAAATTGGGGCACTGAGAGGCTCAAAGTCACACAGCTTAAGGAATGGTAGGGGTTGGGCTCAGCAGCCAGCAACAAGGCTGTGCCTGCTTGCAGGGATACGTGCCGAGGGCAGTTTTGCCTTTTCTCTTCTGCCTGGGATCCACGAATCCTTCAAGCCAAAGCTCCCTGAATCTTGCAGCCAGGGCCTGGAAGAGACCTCACCTACTCCTGTGCTATAGGCACCAGGTGCTAGGAGCTCTTTGGCTGTATCCCGGCATGCAGCCCCGGGTTATAATTTTTTGTATTTATATCTTGCTTCTGCTTGTCATCAGGCTATTTATCGGCTCGCAGTGATGCATCGCTCGTATGTGTTAAATATATATGTGTCTGTGTGTGTGTGTGTACGCGTGTGCCTTCCCAGTTATATTTATGCAGTTCCTTGGAGGATTAATTTAGCCAAATAACCAAAGTTATTTAGGTAGCTGACATTCACACTGGAAAGGGAACGGAGGAGCGAAGTTGATGAGGTGCTGGCTTTGCTCCCAGGCCTCCCGAGACTCAGTTTCCTTAATAGTGAGGCCTAGCGCAGTGGAAAGTATAGGAGCTCACCTAGCCGGAGATTCTAATCCAGGCCCCATAATGGTGAGTTGTGAGACTTTGGAAAAAGTCCAATGCTAAACCTCAGTTTGTTTAGCTAAAAAAGAGGCCTTTTTCTTGCAGAGCTGATGTAAGCTTCAATTGATTTAATGAATTTACAGCTCTTTATTTATTGTGTGTAGTGGTATTCTCTCCCCTTTACCCCTCCATGTGGGTGGCCAAGGGAAAATACATGTAGGAGATAAAATTGAAATTCCCTGGCTTGGCATCTGAGGTCCTCAACTCTCTGGCCCTTGTTGGTCTTCTTTCCTCTGGAATTTTGACTATCCCTGTGCCTAGGTGTGCTATAGTTTAGTTGGGATAGTCAATGCTATTGGTGCCCTTTCAGTCTGTCCTTGGGGCTCATCTTTTCTGTGTGTGGCCACCCTATGGCTCCCATTGGTTGGCCTGATGGAGGGGGCAGGTCCTACTTGCTTTCCAGAGGGTCAGGTTGGAGGTAGGAGCAGCCCCCAACCACCAAACCAGGGAGGTAGTACATAAATACTTTAGCTCTCCTGCCCCATGGTTGGAACGACTCATAGGCCTCTTCTGTACGCTCACCTATTATTACTCAGGGGGATGGAGTCCTGGTTGCCCACTGCAGAAACCTGCTCCCAAACACTTGTAATAGGCTTTCTTCTCTTCTCTTCCCTGTCTCATTCCCCTGTGTTTCTATAGGTGTGTCCAGGAGCCACTTCATATATTCAAATAAAATAAATCCTTGTTTTGAGGGTCTGTTTTTGGTAAAGTTTAACTTAAAGCCAGGTAGGATGGGGGGTATTAAGAGCCTGGGTTCAGCCAGGAGCAGTGGCTCATGCTTATAATCCCAGTACTGTGGGAGGTTGAGGAGGGGGAATTGCTTGAGCTCAGGAGTTCCAGACTTGCCTGAGCAAGAGTGAGAACCCAACTCAGAAAAATAAAACAAAACAAACCCAGCCAGGTGCCATGGTGAGCACCAGTAATCCCAGCAGGATGAGGGATTACAGGATTACGATGAGGCAGTGGGATGCCCACAGCCCAAGTCCAAGGTTGCAGTGAGCGATGACGCCATTGCATTCTGTTCAGGGTATAGGGTGGGACTCTGTCTCAACAATAACAACAAAAGCAAGGAAATTTAAAAAAAAAAACTAAAATAAAAAGAGGACGTGGGTTCTATGTCCTCTTCCACCTGTCTTTGAATTCTTTAAGAGATAGCAGGAAATTATTTAACCTTTCTGAGCTTCGATTTCCTTATCTGTAAAGTAGGGGCAGTAATGATCTGATGAGATAACCAGAATCCTATCTCTCACTGGACACTTACCCTACTTCAGTTTGTTCTAAGACTCTTTTCACCCACTTCTTTGTGGAGATTCTATTATGTGTTGATTTTCATGTGCTCTTTTTTCACATAGACTCTCCCCACCTCATAGATGATCAGTGCCCTGTGGAGGGGACTCTGTCACTCTTGTTCACTGCTGTTTCTCAGCACCTTGGACAAGGCCAAGTGCATTTCTCACCCATCCCCCAACATGATGGAGCTTCACTCTGTCCCTCAAGAGTACTTTTCTTATTCTTGAGTTTGATTTTGCTCTAGCTCTTCCCATCATATCAGGTTCCTGTTCTGTCCAAGTCTACTCATCCTTTACAGCTCAAGAAGTGGTCCCATATTTAGTCATGCCTAACTGGATCTGGGATCAATAGAGGCTTGAACTAGAGGCATCCACCCCCAGGCTGATGGGAAGCCTGCAAGGTGGCCTGAGGTGGAGGCAGGGTTGCCCAGCAACACTAACTGGTTCACCCTGAGCACACCCTGACCCCAAGGCTCTGCACTGAGCACCCCACCATGTGACCTCCCTAATCTTCACAGCCATCTGTCAAGAGAACTTGATGTATGTCAGGATTTGAACCAGATCTCTTTGACTCCTGAATGAGCTCTGGGAATGCCACCTAATTCTATCCTTTGGGATAGCAACTAGTCAAAGTTCTCAGATCCTCTTTCTTGAACCATGAGACTGTGAACATGTGTGTGTCGAAGAGACTGAGGGCCTGGAGAGGAGTAGATATGACCAAAAATTGTGAGGAGAAGACCAGAATCTGAAGTCAGAGGTAATAGAAGCCTTAAGATCAGGGGCCTAGAGATGAGAAAAGAGAAATAGCTGAGAGTAAAGGTCCAAGCTATGAATGGTGCCCTCTGGGTCTCTCTTACATGACTTTGACCTTCCTGTTACCTACTGGGCACCTAGTGGATACCAGGCAGCAACTCCTCAGCCTGGCCCAGCACTGGCTGGGGGGGTTCCCCATCCCCTGAGAAACTTGAGCATGTCTACATTCCTTGGCACTTCAGTAGCCAACCCAACAGAAGTGTTCCCAACACCATCATCACATTCCACCTTCCCTGACCTTATGCCAGTTATGGTTATCTCCATCCCCAACCCATCAGATAACCTCATAGGTGTCTTTGCCACGCCATTCACACAACTCCTGCCTGATCACCTCACTACCTGCATCAACAATACCATTTGTTTCCTTTCCATTCAACAAGCATCTATGAGCCCCTATTATGTGCCAGATGGTCTTCCAGCCACTGGGGACACAATGGTGAACAAATCCAAGTGGCAGCTCTCAAGGTCATCTGACTCAACACTCCCTCCATCATCGGGGCTGCCAGCACCATCACTGTCCCCAGCACCAGCATCATCACTATAATATCACCCACCATTATTTACTGAGCACCTATTATGTACAGCACACCTGGCGTGGAGCTGAGCAGGTAGAAAACACTCCCACTCTGGCAATCCACGTCATCTACACAGAGGGAAACCCTTCCTTACAAAGACACGCCTCCAGTGTTCCCTCTATTTAAGACCCCACCCCACCCCAATGCAGGGCTGTCTGACCTACTTGCAAATCTTCTTTTAGTGCAGAAAGAAGCTGATGCTTCTTCATCCCAGAGGCAGCTGCGATTTCCCAGAACAGGAAAGACAAAGACTGTGGCTCTCCTAAATTAAAAAAAAAAAAAATGTTCATGAAATGCCAGGGAGAAACCAAGGGGTACACCAGAGCTTGCAGTGGGCTCCGGTAGCCTCTGCCCACAAAGCAGCGCCTTGGCAAGACCCTCTTAAAGAATGAGCGATAGGGCAATAAGGAAGCAGGAGGGGCCAATGAACCTTAATTCTCTGTGTACAAATGAGCTCATCCATTCATCCAAGTGGCTCCCGCTTCCCACCCTACTCTTCCTGGTATCTTAGCTCCCTTCTAAGCTGGAGCTCTGTGTTATAGGGAGCTCCATCAGCCCAGGGCTGGGATTTATTTAAATGGGGAGTGAGCCATGTGGCCACAGTACACGTTAAGCAATGTTTATTACGATCAATAAATCATGGCCCTGTATCTGATCCAGAGACGGAAATAGCTCACGAGCCCCGGCTGCAGGGGAAAGCGAGGTGAGCACAGCCTCAGAGATAAGGTAACCCCGTCGAGGTCAGTCTTTCTACACTGGCGGTAAGGAGCTTGTGTGCCGAAGCCTTTGGAGAAAATTCAGCAGATCTGGGGGTGGGGTGGGGGAGATGGTGGTCTGCCTGCCTTGCCTCCACAGGAAAGGAGGCTGTCCAGGGAGCAGAGGGGTTTCACTTGGAGGGCCAGGTGGGTGCAACAGGTCTTAGGCAAGAAGTCTGCTGGATTTCTTTTTGGGGACTTGCTTCCTAGGGGGTCCAATGGGAGCCCCATTCCCTGCCAGTCTGTAAGGGAAGCAGAGCAGCAGCTGAGGAGATGACTTGAGAGGCCAAAATCTGCAAGTCTACAGCTTTAAATGAGAGGACCACTGTGGGGAGGCAGCATCATATACTGTAGCTTTAAGAACCCAGCTTTGGTGTCACAAAGAGCTGGGTTCAAACACCAGCTTCACCACTTCCTCAAATTAGTTACCTAACCCCTTGGTGTATCCATTTCTTTCCATGTAAAATGGGAAACATAATATGACCTGCCCCACAGGGTTATGTAGGAGAAACACAAAGGTTTAATGTGTGTAGAAGTTCTTGGCACGGAGAGGGGGGTGGCATATGGTTGCTGTTCAATGCAGAGTCTTTGTTGTGGGGGCTGAAATGGCCCCCAAAGACGTCCTTATTCTAAATCTCAGAAACTGCAAATGTTACTTTTACGGCAAAAGGGACTCTGCAGAATTGCGAAGGATCTTGAGATGGAGAGATTATCTTGGATTAATCTGGTGGGCTCTTTGTAATCACAAGGGTGCCTATAAGAGAAACAGGAGAATTCAAAGTGAGATGAAGGCCATGTGACAAGAGGCTGTGCTGATGGATTGGAAAATCAAGACAGGGGTCACAACCCAACGAATACAGGCAGCCTCTAGAAGCTGGAAAAAGAAAACAGATTCTCCCCTGGAGCCTCCGAAAGGAACTAGCCCTGTGAATACCTTGATTTTAGTCCTGTAAGTCTCATTTCAAATGTCTGACCTCCAGAATAGTAAGAGAATAAATTTAGTTGATTTAAGCCAGTGAGTTTGTGATAATTTGTAGCAAGAGCAACAAGAAGACCTACATGTCTCTGAAGACCGTGATGGTGGTGATGCTGGGGTTGACTTCTGAGATGTCTCCCAGAGTTCCTTGGGAAGTCCAGGCCACCTCTATCAGTTAGCTAGAGAACATTTCGTCTGTGCCAACATGGCATTACCAGATCCAACTAGCTGGGAATTTGAAGTTAGTTGCACACAGGTTCTTGATACCACCCTTGGTGGCCCGCAGCTTGGGGTCCAACATGTGGGCCACCTGAAGCCTTAAACACGGAGTTTGCCTGTCCAATGACACCCTCACACTGGCTGGGAGGGCAGCTAGTTGGTGTACAGAGATGGAGAAATGGACAAAACAAATTTTGAAGGAATATAAATGCTGTGCTGGCGATTAGGAGGAAAGAGCTGGCAGAAGCAATTGTTGATATGGAGAACTGGACAGTGGCTTGATTATAGGGCAAAGCAGGAGACCCCCTTGGGAAGGAGGTCTGAGTAAGCCTTCTTGAATGAAGAAACACCTGACCAGTCGGGAGGCTCCTTACATCTATCCTAGGCCTCGGGGTCAGGGGTTACCTACCACGGTATCTGTGAGATCCCGCCATCCAGCGAGAAGGACAACAGGACAATTAAAAGAGGGAGTCTCTATTCTTTCGAATCATGTTCTTCTTTGGGCTGATACATGGGCTGAATTCGGAATCTGCTCTGACGGGGGAGGGGCTCCTCCTCCTGAGTCACACAGATGAGACATCCTCAGCAGTGACTCAGGCTGGTGGGAAGCAGTGGGTGGCAGTTTCCTTTTCCTTTGTCTTTTCCTTGAGTGGGGCTGCCAGCTCTCCTGGAGGCTCCTTGCCTGTCCTTAGAGGATGGCTAAGAGGAGGTGGAGTTGGTGGGGGACTGCAGAGAAGGAAGTGCAGGGTGGGTGCTGGGACTGTCTCAGGGGAGACGCTGGAGGACAGGGGGGGCGAGGTGTCACCAGCAAGGATGAGTCTAGGATCTCCACCAGTGGTTCCCAAATGCTGGTGCCTGGAATCACACCAGCAGAATTACCCAAGGGAGCACATCTAAAGACCCACCTGAGAGATTCCCACTCGGTGGTCTGGGATGACACTTGGCATTTATGTTTGTAGGTGGTAGGTTTGGGATGCCCCAGTTTGCACATTGGGTTCAGGCAAACAATGGCCACAAGGCCCCAACGGACTGAAGAGAGAGAAAGGGGTGGGAGAAGCAGGATGAGGACAGAGAGAGAGATTAAATGTGAGAGCAGGAAGGGTGAGGGGTTGAGCAGAGCACCCACAATGGAGGGTCTTAATATGGAGGTCTGAATAGGCGCCAGTTTCATTTCCTCTTCCCTGGAAACCTACAAGCTCAATATTGTTTCTATTATTCAGTTGAGACAAACGAGGCCCAGGAACATTATTTGACCTGTCCAAGGTCACACAACGGGTTGGGATTTGACCACTGCGTACTGTCCACTTTCACAGTCACTGTGCTTATAGGGTAGCCTCTTGAGGGCTGTGCATCCCCCATGTTGAATGACAGGGGAGAAATTACAATGATTGTGCTTTGGGGCCACTGGGAGAAGAAACAACTTCACAGTTGACTACAGCATGGGTCCACGATTGTGGGATGCTCCCAGCCCTCATCCTAATCCCAGGCTTTAGTGACTTCGCCAGGAAGAAGTGGATTCTTCCCTCCAAAACATAGTACCTTGGGTGCTTTCCAGAGCCTGACCCTCTCCCCTGCCTCCCAGGGCCACCTTGCCTCTTGCAGGTGCCCAGTTCTTGCCCACAGCAGTCACCTCTGCCCCTCCCAGACCAGCTTCTGCTCCAATCACAGTTGCATTCCTCAGCTATGGGGGTGGCTGTTCCCCATGTCCTCCTGGCACTTTCCCCCAAGGACTGGCCTCCAATCCCCCAAACTGTCTCGTCCTACTTGAAGTGGTGTCTCTATCTGGAAAATCTACCTGTCTCCCAGTACAGAGCAGCACTGTGGACAGACCCCCAGGGAGCTGCAGTTTTTGTCAGAAATGCCTGTACCAGGACACAATACAGAAACTCAGAAGAGAAAGAAGTATGTTTTGCCCTGTGCGTGTTTATCTTGTATTTGTATTGGAAAGGGTGATCAAATCCTCTGTAGTCTGGCATCCCCTGACTACAGAGTAGAGAAAGAGCAAGTCCTATAGAGGTAGGAGGAGGAGAAGGAGGAAGAAGGAGAAGAGGAGGAGGAAAGGAAACAGAGGCCTGATTGTCTCTTCCCTTCTCCTGTACAGTCCACTCCTGGCACAGCAGCCAGAAACACAACCATGATGCATATATTTAAAGAACCCTCTATTGCAGGGTTTCCCCTTGGCCTCTGCATGCTTGATTCCAGTAACACCCACACCCAGTCATGACAAAAAAATTATCTCCAGATATTCCCAAATGGCCTCTGGGGAGCCAAATGGCCCCCAGCTGAGAAGCTTTCTGAATTGCTTCCAGCCTTGCAACAGTTTTTCTGGTGTATTGCATTATTGTTCCCAATCCTTCATCCGCACCCTTAGCCAAATGCCTTTGTAGCTCCTTCCATAAGAGGCAGAGTTTGTGTCCTCATCCCAGTGATGTTGGGTTCAGCCATAGACTTGCTTTGGCCAATGGAATGAGAGTGGAAATTATAGAGGGTCAGTTCCAAGGCTAGACCCATTAAAAGGCATCACTTGTTACCATCTTGTGCTTCTGCTCTGACCTCAAGAAGGGCACTCTTGGGGTGGCCCCCTGGGCCCAGGAAGAGCATGTGCACATATGGAAGAGCTATCCCCACTTACAGTTGGAGCCAAGCCTAGTCAAGTCCTCAATAAGACAAGCCAAGCTGCAGACAAGGGAAGAGAAACAATTACTACTTTTAGCCATTGGGCAATTTGTTATGCAGCACATGTGGCGATAGCTGACTGATACATCTTCATGTCACAACTAGGGGAAACTCAGAACTCCTCTGACCTCTGAGGCCCTAAGTGATCTGGTCACTGCTTTACTCTATCAGGGATGGGGGATAGGCTGAACATACCAAAAAGAGGGACGAGCAAAGAAAAAGACCCCGAGACAGGACCAATTTGGGATATTCAGAGGACAGAAATATGCCCAGTGCTATAGGCTCTGCATTCCAGAGAACCCAGGCTGAGACAGATATAACTAGCACTAAAATCCAGGACACTATGATCCTAGAAATTCCATGCCTGAAACTCCCACACCATAGATAAAAATAATCATGATCAGAAGCAGCTGCAGTAGTATTGCGATTCAGCTTTCTCTATGGGCCACAAGGCTAAGGACTTAACACACACTATCAAATTCAGTCTTCCCATGTTAATGACAGAGGAGCCATTTTTCAGGTGGAGAAATTGAGTCATAACTTGCCTGAGTTCACACAAGTAGTGATGACAATGGGAATTCAAACCCAGGTCCTTCTGACCCTGAAACTCAAGCTCTCAAGCCACCATTTTGTCTCTCCCTTGACTGGCTCTGCATACCCCGACATTTTCCAGAACATGTTTCTTTTCGGGGAGCAGGAGAGATGTGTCACTTTTCAAATGCATGACACTTTAGGGAGATAGGTGTCACCATTGGTGCCATCAAAGCCTTTAGTTACTTTCAAAGGGCTGCTGCTTGCTCCCAGAATCCCACTGCCCATGTCCCCTCCCTTTGTAGGGAGGGCTTGGCTTGTTTCTTTCTTTGGGGACAACCTCCATTATGGAACAGACTCTGGGTGGATTTTCAGACTCTGGAGTTGGAGTTCATGGCTGAAAAGCCCTTAAGAGAGGGGCACATAAACTACACTACAAAACGTTAATAAGATGTTGGTTTTACAGAAGACTGGCCAGGTCAGAGGAGTCTCGAGGGGACCTTGGAGTTTAGGAGAGCTTTAAAGAGCACATAAGGCCGGGTTCCACCCCAACCTCTGATTTTAGGGTCAGTGCTATATTTTTTTAAGCTTTTCTCCAAACCAAGTGATTCCAATTTGCACCCCTGTTTAAGAATTTCTGCCCTGCAGGCTATGTCCAAATGGAATGTCTTCTGGCTATACCACCTTCTTCCTTACCATCTCTCACAGCTTGGGATTTGGGTATCATCTCTTCTTCCAGGGTGGCTGCCTGGGTTGATCAGTCAAAGGCAAATGTCTCTTCTAGGCTCCTTCCTCCATACCTGATGATAGGGCTCTTCTAAGATGCTTCCAAACCAACACACCTCAAGAAGAGCTCATTTTTGACCTTAAGTCTACTCTCCCTTCTTGGGTTTTTTGTCTCATTACACATCACCTCCATCCTTCCATCCTTGCCAAAAAAGAATGTCACCACTGATGACAGATCAGGGCTGCCCAGTCAGTTTTCTAAGTTTGCAGCTTGGTTCTGCCATTCACTGGCTGTGTGAGCATTAACAAATCACTTAACCTCTCTGATCTTCCATTTCCTAGCCTGTAAGACAGACTACAAGACACATCCTTGGGTTGTGGTTAGGAGTTAAGGGAATGAGACATGTAAAATGCTTCATGGCAATCAGTATGCACTTGATCTATGCCCAGTGTTACCACCCTGACATCTCTCTCCTTCCCTCCTCATGTCCAGCCCATCACCGTCACTTCTGTCTCTGAAATATCCAAACCACCCTCTTTTCTCCATCTGCATCTCCACCGCCACCCCAAGTGCAGGCCACTGACATCTCTGTCCAGGACGATTACACCTTCCGCCTCACCAGCTTCTCTGCTTCCCCTGCCCTTCCGCCCCTGATCTCTTCCCAGCAGCAGCCTGGGAGGGCTTTTAAAAGCACAGATGGGATCATTCCCCTCCAATGCTTAAACCCTTCAGTGAATAACTGGGCACGGAGCCTTGTGCCTGTCATCCCAGTGTTTTGGGAGGCCAAGGAAGAAGGATGACTTGAGACCAGGAGTCGGAGGCTGCAATGGTCTCGCCACTGCCCTCCAGCCTGGGTGACAGAGAGAGACCTCATCTCTAAATCAAAAACACCTTCAGCAACTCCTCTTTGCCCTCAGGATGAAGTCTAAGCTCTTTAATGTGAGTTAATATTATGGCCCTTGACTTTTCATTCTCCCGTCTTGCTGGTCACTGTCCTTGTAGTTCCCTATCTCTCCGTCTCTGTTTCTACCTTACTCTCTCTCCTCCAGCTTACAAGTGTGCAATTAATGCCAGATTAATTGCAATTAATCCTTCTGCCTGATCCACTCTCCTCCTCCATCCCAACTCTATTTTCCTCTGGCTCCCTCCTCGTCCACAAAGTCACAGGCAAGATGCTGCCAGCTCGGGGGAAGCCTGGGTCCTAGGCCAGGTCCCTTTCTATATGCCCTGCAGCCCACCCACCCCGTGTGAGCTCTGTTAATACTCTGTGCTAAGGTGATCTTGGGCCCAGTCTGCAAGCGTGTTGTCACCTGGTGCAGAGTCAACAGTCGGTGGGCATGCGTGTACTCATCATCATCATCATCTCACCTTGACACCTCATGCTTTCTGTTCTCTTAGAAGCTCTGGCATTAATTGCACAGATTGCATTCCTGCCTCCCCCTTCCCAGTATCTATATTTTGTCCTTGTTCCTGTGCAATTCACCTCTCTCAAGAGGCCCTGTCTGTTTCCCACCCTTGCATCTGGACTACCTTTCACCAATAGCAGGTGGCAGAAGGAACAGAGGCCAGTCCTGAATCCAGTCCTCGAGGGGCTTTGTGTGTTTCTGCTCTCTCTTTGGCTCCTGTGCCTTCGTCCCAGGAACGTTTTTGGGTTAGTCTGCAGGGGAACAAGAGACACGAGGGGCTGAGCTGAGTGGCCAAGTCATTCCTGCTAAAACCATCCAAGAGTAACCAACCGCCAGCTGCTTCGAACGTGTGATTGGGCCCAGCTGTTGGCTGACCTGCAGATGACCACAGATATATGAGCAGGCCCTACCCAGATGAGCTGAACCCCAAGGGCTTGTGAGTTGAATAAACGTTTATTGTCCTGTGCCACTGAGGTTTTCTAGATGTTTGTTACACAGCATTATTGTGGCAATAGATAACTGATACAGAGGCTACCTAGGGAAAAGGGAAGCTAAGTTCTAGGCAAAAAATATTCTGAGGCCTTACGTCTTCTCAGAGTGATAGCTGCTCACTAAATATAAGCCAATTTTTATTTTCACCTCTGGCCCCTGCACTCTGCTAAACCAGGGACCAGAAGAGACCTATCAGCACAGCTGTGAGCTGTCTCTCTTCGTATCCTCCCAGACTGCTGTCAGAGACCCAGGGTCACTGAGAACCCCAGGGTGAAACCCTCTGCAGGCATGAGAGGCTGCTCCTACATAGCCTTGGGTGATGGGGAAGGCAGGCGGAGCCTGAGTCATCACACTGCCCCCCAAGTCCCAGTACCTGGCTGCACCCCCACACCTGATCCTGCCTCTGCTGGTTTAAGGCTTTCCCTGGTTCCTAGCGACAGAGGTTCTTGCTACTCATCCCCAGCTTTGCCTCTCAAGATTGTTCTCTTTCAGGTAGACAGTGTCCAGAAAACTCTATTTCTAGCCTGACTTGGTCATATCTTCGTTGACCCCTCGGCTCAGCTGGCATTCAGGTTGGCACTACTGTCGTAGTCAGGGAGAAAGCAGGGAGAAGGCTCTTTAGAAATCAACACCTTATTTAACATCCATCTTCCTTTCCATCTTTGAAAGAGAGAGACAGCGAACAAGCCAATTTTATATAGGCTGAGTGTTTACACCTGTCTGAACCTGGTCTGGAACACTCTGCGCATTCCCAGCATCACAGTGGGGAGGAGGAAACTGCTGCTGCAGCCCCGAAACCATCCACATAGCTTCATTTCACTGGAATGAGTCGGCCAAATAAACAGCAGACATTCCGCGTGTTAGATTACCTATTAGATAACTGATGCTGGTCCCAAAGCACAGTCAGAAACCAAAGAGAAATGTCTTTCATCTGTTCCCGAACATTTCAGAATTTCTTGGACAACTATTCTGCTCCGAGGGAATGTGGTAAGAGCTGCTCCATGGGGGCCCCAGAGAAAATAATTTCCCACACCCAGGCTGAAGCTGACAGCTGCTTCCCTCTGGGGAATGGGACGGGCTCCGTCAGTCTTCGACAAGCTATAAAGCAGATCTTTTTAAAAAGCATGTACTTCGTATGATCCAGCAATTCGACTTCTGGAGATGTATCCTCCCAAATTGACAGCAGGATCTTGAAGAGATATTTACATACTTATGTGTACAGTAGCATTATTCACAGTAACCAGGAGGTGGAAGCAACCCAGCTGTCCATCTGATGGATGAATAAACAAAGTATACTCTATACACATGATGGACTATCACTCAGCTTAAAGAGGAAGGGAATTCTGACACGTGCTCCATATAACATGGCTGAACCTTGAAGACATTATGCTAAGTGAAATAAACCAGACACAAAAAACACTATGTGATTCCACTTATACGAAGAACCTAGATAAGAGAACTTCATGGAGACAGAAAATAGAACGGTGGATACTGGAGGACATGGGGAAGGGGATGGGGAGCTGTTTCTTGGACACAGAGTTTCAGCTTTGCAAGGCAAGAAAGTTCTAGAGTTTGGTTGCACAGCTATGTGGATACACTTACTGCTATTGACTGATACGCTCAGAAATTTTTGAGGTGGTAAATTTTATACTATCTGTTTTGTACCCAGTTAAAAGTAATGTTCAAAGTACATACTATATCTGTGTTAGATTTTTTTTGACACACAAAAGTATAAAGGAGAAAATAAAAGAAACCCTTAATTCTCACAGCCTAGATGCCTATCTTCTTGACATTTATAAAAATAAAACTAATAAACACACTTGGTTAGAATGCAGAAGCATTATAGAAACACATAATTTATATCTACTTTTTAAAATTCATACAGAAGGAGTCTTTCTTACACCATTCTGGGTCTTGCCTTTTTTCACTTAGTATACCTTGAAGAGCTTTCTAAATCAGCACATCCAGCTGTCTCCTTTTATACAGTCCTACAATCCTTGGAAAGGTCTCCATGTTTGAGCCCTTATTCTAGACCAGGTTTAGTCTAAGTGAATTCACATGTGGCAACTCCTTTAATCTCCTCCCATAACCTCTGAAGCAATTCCTATTATCATCTGCTATTTATCTACAGAAAGAAACCGGCCCACAGAGGTCAGGTGACTTGCCCAAGATCACACGTCTTGTAAGTAGCAGTAGAGGTTCAAACCCAGGCAATTGTGCCCCAGAACTGTGCTCTTGGGAAGCTTCTCACCCTGAACCAGGGGGCCTTTTATTGTACAAATAAACCATAGTCGAGTTAAACAATTCCTTATAGGTGGCCACCCAGGTTGCCTTCACTCTTTTACTATTATAAATAATGCTGTGTAAATATCTGTGTGTGTGTGTTTCATATGAATACAAGAATGAGTCTATAGGGTAGATATTTCTAGCTATGGACTAGATAGGTTAAAGGGTTTATATATTTCAAATGTTGATACTATTGCCAAATTGTCCTCCAAAGAAGTAGTATTGATTTACATGCGCACCATTAATGATGAGAGGGCTAGTGACAGTCTCTTTTGAAGTGCACACACGAGGGTATCATAGGAATACTGGAGAGGGCTCACTTCTCAGGCTTTGGTAATGCTCTAGCCACCTTGAAGGAGCTACTTAGGGGGATTGGGGGCCTGCATCTGGAGTTGGCAGGGATGCCCACCCAAACCCAGGGGGTGCAGAAACAGTGTGAAGTGAGTGATGTAAGGACTTGAGGTCGCTGGAAGCTCGAGTGCCAGGCTCTGTGCTCAGGGTGAAGACAGCAGCCTTCCGCAGGTAACCACACCCAGCTTGCAATCAGGCTGGACGTGAGCACAGCCGAATCTTAGTCCCTTAGTCCCTTAGCAAAATCTTGTGATTTTGCTCAAGCACCCCTCCTCCTGGGCCTCAGTCTCCCCTCTGTAAAATGAGAAGGTGATCCCAAGGTCTGCTGAGTCCTTTCCAGCCTCCTCTGTTTTGTGATCTTGTGGTTCTCAATGTAGACAGGGTTGAGACCTCTTAGCCTAAGGTATTTCTGTGAAGTGCACGGTAATACGGAAATATGTGGGCTCTGGAGCCAGATTGCTGGGGTTCAAAGCCCAGCTCAGGGTCATGTCAGCTGTGCGTCCTCAAGCAAATCATCTAACCTCCCTGATCTTTAGGTCTTTCATCTAAAGACAGGAATAAAAATAGTTATATGAGAAGGCTATTTTGAGAATTAAGAGATAATGCATATATTGTGTCTGGTCCTTAGGAAGCACAAATACCAGCTATGAGTGATGCTACTACTATTGTTATTTTCCTTCCATTGGTGAGAAGGATGCTGGGAAGGGCTAGCTTCTTCTTGGATTCCAGCTGCCTGGCCAGCCTTTCGACAGGGCACGTCCTCAGGTGACTTGTACCTTAAAATCCATCTGCAAAAGCTCCCAAGTTGCATTCTCTGCGTGTCTTGGAGAGGTGGTGAGACATGTTTGCAGTTGCAAATGCTGGCAAAGGGTCTAGGGGTGCACCGGGAGAATGTACTCCAGAGACAGAATGAACTAAACACACCCTTCCTGCAATGAGGGTCCCTACAGGTCACCTGGACCCAGGAGCTGCAGTAGGCTGGAGCAGAAGGCCTGCAGCTGGCCCTGGGAGGCAGTTCTGGCGAGTGGTGAGAGGACTCTTGCTCTGCCTTGGTGGGAAAGGCAGAGTTTGGGGAACCAACAGACCTGTGGTCAAGGCCACCTCTGACACCTAGCAGCGGCCCACGATCTTGGGATAACAGCTGTTCTCTCTTCCTCACTAGAATGGGGGTGAGGGTTGGTTTGCAAGACTGCAGTCGTGCGGATCACGTGACAGTGCTCTGGCACACAGCAGATGCCCAGTTACTGTCAGCCTTCCTTTCTGTCCCTTCTCCACCCCCAGGCAGCCCTGTGAGCAAGGCCTGGGCTTGGGCACCATGGGATGTCAGCAGGAGGTGGCAGGAGCAGCTCTATCCTGGGGGGGCTCCCAGTCTGAGGGCCGTGCTGGGTGCCATTTGTTTGTCCTTCCAGGAGAGGCAGATAGGGCCTCGCTACTCAGAACGCCGCATGCAGACCAGCAGCATCCGTGTCCCGGGACCTTGATAGAAATGCAGGCTCAGGGGCCCACCCCAGGCCTCCTGAGTCAGCACCATCCCTCTGACAAGGGGTGCTGGGGTAGGGCACCAAGAGGTCCTCCTTCTTGGTTCAGGTGTGCTGTGGGGTCCCTCTCTTCTAAGTCAAGCAGGCAATGGGGACGGAAGGGCTGCAATCACCCCATACCACAGAGAAAGCTGGAGGTGCTCCCAGGGGACCACCACCCTGGGATGCAGGAAGGCCTTCTGCTCCAGCCTACTGCAGCTCCTGGGTCCAGGTGGCCTGTAGGGACCGAAGACAGTGTCCTGCTCCAGCAATACAACCTTCAGAGGTCAGGCCAGGTGGGTTTCCTATAAGCTTCCTCCTCCTGCCCCCTCTCCCATCTGGGAGGAAGCAAAGTGAGCTGGAGAGACCAAGGCAGCTGGGGCCAGCGGGCAGGTAATGGCAGCTCCACCAAACAGCCGCCGCAGAAGGCATATTAAAGACGTTTGCTTGATCCCACTTTAATAACCTGCCAGCTCACGCAGCCAAACGTGGCTCAGAAGTTGTGGAACAAGAGGGCCATTTCTTATTATTTTTAATAAAGAGCTTTTTATAACCGACATCGTCGGTGCTATTAACATGCCGCATGTTTAATAAGACTACAGGGTAACAAGGGGCCTGTCTCGTTACTCACATGCCACAGAAGCCCTCACTCCGCCAGTGTGTGCACCACGCAGGTGGAGCCGTTCACGTGCGGGTGTGCTAGCCGGGCACATGCACAGCCTCACCCACATTGGCCAGGGAAACCTGCACACACACGAGCACATACTAGGCACATGTCTGCTCACACAGGTGTGCAACTCACACACATGCAAATATGTGAACCAGAAAGGGGCGCGTGTTGACCTGGCTGCATGAGCTGTGCACGCACATGCACGTTTGTTATGAAGAACACGTACACGCACACGTGTACACAAGCATGCACACGCATGTACACAGCATGCCCACACACAGTTTTCTAGTCTGCAGCGGGGAGGGAGAGGCACGTGAGAAACATCTCCTGCAGACCCACAGGGATGGTCTCCCGGGTACGTTTCAAGGCAATAGGGTCAGCGCAGGAGCACCAGGAACCCCGCCCACCCTCTGTGCAGGGGCCGGAGGCGGTGGGAGGAGCAGACCCAGGATGGGTGTGATTGGAGAAGAGAGCAAGGCCCCCAAATGTGCGGCCACGAGGAAGAGGAAGAGGTGCGCAAGGCTCCCTCTGATGCCGGCGGGTGGCTGTCCTGCCTCTGCTTTCAGAGACGCCCCTTCCACCCCTCAAGCTCCTTTTCTGGATTCGCCTTGGCTCTGAGAGACAGCAGGTAAAAATGACATCCTTGGTGGACACTCAAGCAGCACCCAGAGCATGCCCGGCCCTCTTCTAAATCCCGGGTGAGGTTCAGCTTAACCGAGCCTGTCGACCTCCTTCTGGTGACTCCATGACTGTCCAGTCTTATGGTCAAGGCAATGGTACTTAGATAAGGGAAGCGACCACGGTCACACTGCCTGAAAGGGGTGTGAACTCTAGCGTCCCAAGTGCAGAGTCTCAGCCCTGCTGTGCAAACCTTTCCACTAAAGGTGAAGGAAGCGGCAGGGGAGGCCGCAGGTGAGGGTTGAGGATTCAGAATAGAAGAAAAAGAAAGAGAAAGAAAGAAAAGGTACTTTTCTTGGGGTTGGGGACACAGGGAGACATGGGCCAGCCGGACGGGCCAGATGCACGTGCCACACTTGGTCTCTTGCCAACCCTGGGACGGTGGGGTTGCTGGCCTCATTTTCACAATTGAGTCCTGGGAAGTGGCACTGTGTGCCCCAGCGACAAATAGGGACAGGTGCCCCACCCGGCTCTGCTGGCTCCAGTGGCAGAGTCAGGGCCAGACTCTCGGTGTGGCCATGCTCCTTCCGGCCACTCGGCGCTGCCACTCTCCACCTACTCCTTTGTCTGCAGAGCCGGCCAGAGAACAACGGGTCATATCTTTCTTAGAACGTCCCTGAGCCAGCGAGCGGTAACGAGACACCTGTCAGCCTTCTCATCCCCAGCCTGTGTGCAGAATAGATGAGAGAAGCTCTTTGCAGAGTCGCGCTGAGCAGGGATAAAGAGGAGGAGAAGGGCAGGGGCGCGAAGGGCGGGAGGACGAGGAACAAAACCATCGCTGTTCACCAAAGAACAGACGCAGCGTTTTTTGCCTTCTGATCTGTAAGCCTCTGGAAATTGGGGGTCTGCAGGGGTCCCTCCGTGTGGCCGTTTTAATTCTGGCCTCTCTGCTCCATGCTGCTTTCTGGAGCCGTCATCGAGCGGGCTCCCCAAAGGAGACATCGATATGCTAGGAAAAGACAAAACCGTGAATCCCCCTGCCTTCTCGGGGGCCAGAGAGAGGCGGCGGGGGGGTGGGCGGCCATCGACATTTTAATAGCTACAGCCAGCATGGCACTGGGCAGCCCAGGACCAGACAAAGGTGCTAGATCCCTGGGCCCCCTGCCCGGCCTCCTCCCAGCTCACTGCTTTCCTGGGCCCTGTGGGAAGTTGGAGTCACACACACTGGGCCCTCCAAAAGGTCAGAGGCTTCAGCCTGCCAGGCCAAATGTGAGCCTTAAACTTTAAAGGAAGCAGTAAGAGACTGGTGGGGATCATGTATGGATCTGATGGAGACGAGGCAAGTGACCGGGATGGGGGCTGTGATGGCCCCTGAGGCAGGTGCATGGGGCAGTCCTTGGCAACCAGCACTTTGGACATCAGCCCTGGAGTCAGGTCGAGCCTCCATGTTGCCCGCCTACCCACCCCCCGGCTTATACACTGACCTACTTTTCCAGCTCATGGTCTCTCCACTGTTTCCCGGATCCAGCAGGCACCCCCACCCCTCCGTGGACTGAAACCAGTCATGGTAATGAACATGTCTGGGGCACAGCCTTGGATCCCCATTACTGCCCACTATCCTGACACCCGTCTCTAACCCAGCTCTGCCAGCCCAGCAGGTCTCAGACAAAAGGAAGGAAACAATGGCCTAGAACACACTTTGTAAACTGCACGTGGGCCATTTAATTACTACAAGGAGGGAAGTATTTTAGATACCTATTAACAGGGTAACAGAAGCTGTAACTACTATGTTGAGCCGGGCTGGAGGTAAGTGATTTACGCGAACATATGTATGTGGTTTTCACAATGACCCGAAAGGTAGGTATTATGACCTTTCTTGTACACATGAGGAAGCTGAGATTCAGAGAGGCTAGAGGGGCTTAACCACGGTCACAGACAGTCAGGGGCGAGGTCTGGAGTCGAACCTGGGTTATGCTTTCAAAGGGGGACCGGAACGCATTAAGTACTGGCAAGTACTCCCCTTGCAGACTGGCTCCCTGTTTTGCTCTGCGGACATCCTCTCTGCTTGTCATCTGCTCCCCGTCCCCTACTGGTCCAGTTACCTATGACTGTCCCTAGACTTACTATCACTTACTGTGGCACCTCTTTTCCTCGGGGCTCTGGAGTTTCCCCCCAGTGGAAGTTGAACAATAAAGATGAGTTTGACTCAATGGACCTCAGATGGGGTGACCCCCTCCAGGACCAGTGGGTGTGGCTTCTAAGCTCAGTAGCTGGTCACAGGGACATACGAAGCACCTGCCCAGGGGACTTGTGGGGTGGGGGTGGCAAGGACGATGGGGTCTTGTCCTGGGAGTTTGAGGCCAGCAGCAGGAAGGATCTGTCCTATGGCCCCTGCAAATTGGGTAAACCCAGGCAGGACGAGGTGACTGGTTTCTTGCTCTGCTGCCAGCCCATAGCTTGGGAAATTGGTGTCCTTCTAGCCACATGCAGAGTTTTTGCGTCAGTGTCTGAGTGTTGAGGAACAGTGATGAGAGGCAATATGGAAGCCCACCCAGGGCTCACACTTGGAAATCTGCCATATCAGAGTTCAACCCTACTTTTATCATGTATTTTGTGGTGTGATTCGGGCAAGTAATTTCACCACCCTGGGCCCATCGGGGCCTCTGTTTGCCCATCTGTAAAACAAGGATACTAAGGCTCACTCCATAGATATTGCAAAGATTAAATGTGCCTGGCACAATGCACACATTAAGTAAGAAATAAGTGATCTCTACTAATATGGGCAGAGAATTAGATTCCAAGTAGGCCCTCGACACTGCCTCCTGGATTTTCCCACTAAGTCTTTAGAGTACAGGACTAGGAAAGGAACAAGGAGTGGTCACTGGGAGCCATCAGCAATGGGCCAGACTATCTTGGAGGCATAAGCAGGGGCAGCAGTGGGAAGAGGCTGGCTGATCACCCCATGGGGATGCTTTGGAAGATTCCTTCCATGGGCAGGGAGGTGAACTAGAGGGTTCCTGAGATCCCACTCTGTCTGCATAACTCCACGCTGTCTGAATCACCTCTCTTCTTCCCTGACCCTCAGATAGGTGGCAAAGTAGCCTCTGAATGTCAATGTCTGCTCAGATAACATGATTGGATCAAATTAAGAACCGGGGTCCACCCAGCTTAGGCTCTCAAGTGCAACTGTATCCACAGCAGGGGCACCCCAAAGGCTTCGAGTAGCGATGACGAGGTTGAGTGGACAGACGGACCAGGCTGAGCTGTGACAGAAGTGACGGTAACAGGGAACAATTCTACCTGGTAAGTTCAAGAGTGATTTTTTGAACTCCTGCCCTTGGCCCAAGAACTGGGCCAGGCCTGGGGCCTCCAAGATGAGGACAGTAGTGCCTTTGCTGTGGATCAGCGGGAGTTCAAGGTGGTAAGGCTAAGTCGGAAGTAGAAACAGAAGCCAGAGGACGAACATCTATCTCAGTCTGGAGAACACAACCCCTGACCCAGTCCCAAAGGAGTAACAATCCAGAGAGAGCGATGGCAAAGAAACTCAAGTAAGATATTCCTTGTAGAGGGAAGAAAAAGAAAAAAAAGAAAAACAAAAAAAGAAAAAGCATGGTTTATAATCTCTCTCTGTGGTTCACTACCATACTGCAGCACTCGGTACAATGCCGGGCCGTGGTGGGTGCTCACTAGACATTTGTTGGGTTAATGATAAAAGCTAGTGCTTTCGTATTGCTTATTAGTTTAATCTATTCAACAGTCTCATGAGGCAGACATCATTATTACCTTCCATTTTTTGGCTGGGAAGCAGAGGCACAGAGAGACTTAGTAACTTGCTGAAGGTCAAGTGTAACTTGGGCACAAGAGTAAGTGGCAGATCTGAGACTCAAATGGGGAAGGGTCCTGGCTCCCAGGCCTGTGTCTGAGTCTCTGTGTTATTGTGTGACCGGCTGCTCAGGGGTGCACTGTGTCACCAACCACCAGGGCTGCCATGACAAAGGGCCACAGACCAACAACAGAAAATGTCTTTCTTCATAATTGAGGAGGCTAGAAGGTAGCAGGGTTGGTTTCATCTGAGGTCTTTCTCCCTGGCTTTTAGCCATCTGTCTATGTCTTCACATCATATTTGCTGTTCTGTGTCTGAATTTCTTCTTATGAAAACACCAGTCATTGGGTTGGGGCCGCTCGGGTGATCTCATTTTCTTACCTCTTTAAAGACCCGATCTCCAAGTATAGTCATATTCAGAGATACTGGGGGTTAGGAATTCGACCGTGTGAATGGGGGGAGGTGCACAAGGCAGCTCATGACAAGGGGCTTCAAGAAAGAGGTGGGAGAGGAAGGTAGAGGGAGGGGAAAGGCCTAAGTGCTGCCGGGGTTCTGCATGGAGAGACACACTCAGACTTTCTCGAGATGGTGGCGAGGTCCTAAGCAGTACAACTAGGCTGAAACGGACACTCTCAGACATGAATCATTTCAACAGGACACAAGGCTCGGATGTGTGCCCACTTCACAGTTGAAACAATGGAATTGGGGATGAAGGCAAAGCACCAGCATCCATGCCATTGCACACATTAGCCAGAGAGGCACAGGTGGTTCATTGTAATGCAACACGTACACATTTTAACATCTAGGAGAGTTCACCAAACACGGTCAAATTAACCAAACCACCCCCAACCAACCTAACTGATAACAGTGAAGTTAAACCAGCAGGCATTGCTTATTACAAAGCAAAGGGGCAGCAGCTGAAAACCGCAGTTTACTCAAGACCACCCTGCTGATTCGCACCTCCCCACCCCTCATGCAGAATTGGAGAAATTGACCCTGTCTGCGTAAGCTTGTGTAGCAGGAAGTGTGTGACGCTGTCAGATGTGTGAGATCCTCAGACCTCTTAAAAGAAAGACAAATCTCAGGCTTGAGTTTATGAATATCACATTTTGGTCACTGTTAATAATTCACGGAGTAGATTAGAAATAAATAGGGCTTAGTCTGATGTCAAAACTAAAGCTCCTGGAAACATGAGCCATTTGCCTGGAGAAAATAATCTGCATTATATTCTTGTGGCCCAACAAGTGACCCTCAACGCTGCCCCAAACCCCACCCGTGAGCTATAAACATATTTCGAAAATCCCTGCAATCAAGAAATATCTCAGATCCACCACTACCTGCACTACCCCAGGCCTGTCTGCTGTAATATAGTTCCTGATCCAAACAGAACACATTCAAGCACATTCAACATAGCCTCAGAGAGAGATGCAAGCATTTTCTAAGTCCATATTTAAAATCTCAATGAAATGACAATCTTCAACAAATTGCATTCTAGCAGGAAGGGCCCTAGACAGGGAACCAGAAGGCCAGAGTTCTAGACCCAGCTCAGCCAATGAATTTACTCTGTTAGATATTTATCCCCCCCTTTGCACGTGCTCACCTGTACAATGGGTGCCCAAGGTTCTTTCAGGCCTGTGCACCCCTGGGATACCTTCCACTGCGTATATTACTTTGTTTTCTGTTCATTTCCTATATCAGTTATCTATTGCTGTGTAACAAATTACCCCAAAACGTATATGCTTAAAACACATACACTTTTACTACTTCATAGTTTCTGAGGGTCAGGAGGCCAAGTGCAGTCCTTAGCTGGGTCCTCTGGCTCTGGGTTTGCCATGGGAATTACAATCATCTTAAGGCCCAGCTGGCCATGGATGTGTCCCTGTGCTCACTCCAGCGGTCTCTGGCAGAGCTCACTTGCTCACCACATTTTGAGTCCCCCCTGGGCTATTTTGGGGGGATGAGGAGAGGATCCCTCAGTCTATCTATCAGGTAGGGCTCTCAGTAAGGCAGCTTGTGACATAGCAGAACCCGCAAAGGAAGGAGCCCCAGAGACTTCCAGAGAGACCAAAGAGACAGCCTCTTATTACCTAACCCCAGAAATGACATCCCATCCCTTTTCCCTTATTTTACTCATTAGAAGCGAGTCACCAGGTCCAGGCTACATTCAATGGGAGGAGAAAACACAAACACAGGTGACGGATCATCGGGCACCACCTCAGAAGCAGCCTGCTGGACGTCCTCACCATCACCTTTTGACCATGTTCTCCCTCCTGCACTTTTACAAGATGCTCCATCCAAAAGGAGCTGAGAAGTGGGGTGTAGTGATTGGAAGAATGGAAGGAAGCTCAGGAGAGGGGTGGGGGCACTGTGAGAATGAAGAGAGGAGAAATGCCAACAGATGAGGCCCCATTGCCGTTAATGGGCATTGCTTCAACTAATCACTCGCAGTAGCTGCGCCCTAATAGTGCAGGGAACGTGGGAGAAAAGGCGGAGTCGCAGGCACATTGAGTCAGTCTCTCTCGAACTCCAGGAGACCTCGTGGCCTCCAGTCTTTCAACTCCAAGTTGCCGGAGCACTGGAGGGTGATGGGACCACTGAAGCGAAGCCCTGTGCTCCATCTACTCTGTTGATCTCAGGGGATATTAACACCTTTCAGGGAGAGAAAAGCACAAGGCAAAGCCTCTTTAAGAAGGTTAATGGAGAATTCTCTCCGTTCATTCCCTGGGAATGACCCTTTCTTGTTGGGGGGAGTGAAGGATACTATCCCTCAGAAGCTTCACTGAATGTGGAAGGAGGGGGACATGCATGTTTCAATGGTCTTGCCATGACATGCAGCAGGAAGGACCCGGGAAAGTGAAGCATGGGAGGCAAAATGCCCTGGAAGATCCCAGAGCTGCGTGACACATCCGGGTATCTATTTGCAGGTTGAAATTCAGCCACAGATTGTAGCTCTGTGAATGGGATTCCACCACTCTACAGCCCCCCAAAACAGGGCAGGGATAGGCCAGGGCTGGGACATCACTGGTGCATGATTTTAAGGAGACTTCCACTTTCATAATTGCTGTGTATCCCTAGTGCTGACCATGGACAAGCTGGCCGTGTAATGGTTTGTTCAACACCGGCCTCTCCACTGGGCTGGGTGTTCTGCGTCTGCCTTGTTTAGTGTTATGTTTCCAGCATGGCTGTGGGGTCTGCACTTACGTGCAGGATGAATGAATGAATCAATCAATGAACCAATCAATAAACTCTCTACCAGAACAGATTCCATTTACCTCTCAAGCCCCAGCTCAAAGGATCTTCCTCCCTGAAATCTCACCCATTGCCTGGGCAGCAGTGAGGGCCCCCTTGTGGGTTCCCCTCACACCCTCTACCTGCTCCTCTCACCGCCTGTGTACTGGGGTGCTGTGGGGTGGCACTGAAGGACTTGCACTCCAGGGTTGGAGTGCTGGGATTTGAATCCTCATTCCACTTCTCACTAGCTCTGCAACCTTGGCCTACGTGCTGGGGTTCTCCATACCTCAGTTTTCTTCTCTGTAAATCGAGGCCAATAATAGTTGTGCTGTAAGGATTAAAGGCATTAACATAGATGAAGCACTTAGGATGACATAGCAAGTCCTCAGATGCTGGCTGTTCTCTCCCACTCATCACGTCACCTTGTAAGTATCCATCTATTACCCTGTTTCTTGGCACGCAGTAAAAGTGTATCTGGTCTTCACTTAGGAACCCATTTTGCCTAATAAGAGAGCCTTAACCTCTGAAAATTGCCCTGTGACCTTTCTTCTCTCTACCTCCACTGTCTAACACCCCTGCCTAGTACAGACCCCTTGGCCCCTGGAGGCCCTGAGAGGGTTCTGGCTCCCCTGTTCCCCCCTCCCCACCTCCTCATTAATCTTGATTAGGAAGTCCTTGCACTGAGTTCATTTTCTCCTAGATGCATATCAGTCATGAACAGAGAATCTCTCCCCAGCTAATGAGGAATCATAGTCTTGCCATGTTATTACTTAGCTAATTAGTACACAGACTTCTTTGGGGGGAAAGAAGGTCAGCGAAGATACCAGCAGAAAAATTGTGATTTCCAAAAGAACTGGGTGTAGGTGGTGAGGTTTAGAGGAGGGGAGATGTTGGGCTTCCAGCTTCTCCTTCCCTAAGAACAACCCCAGGAGGTCTGGTCAGGGCATGGAGAGTTTCAGGCACCTCTAACTTGAGTCAGTGTCTGCACACAAAACCAGAGCACCTAGTCTAGGTCACAAGAGCCTCTGATTTGTGGATTGGACCCAACGTCCTGGTGAGAAAGAGGCAGAGGCCAGGGAGGCGAGGGAGGCAGTGCCCAAGGACAGGAGGGCTCTTCAGCTGGAGGGAGGGCATTGTCTGGAGACCAGGAAGCCAGAGCCCCCCTGTCAGTGGCTGAGCCAGAGCAGAGGCAGGGTTCTTACTGTGGCATCTGCATTTTCTAGGCTCTTGGTGCAGTCCCAAACCCCCAAAACACACAAAAAAAGCAGAGCTGGACAGTAGTTAAGCAGTAAAAATAGGTCTTATTTAGAACTATTGTGATAGGGAGAAAGAGATCATAATATATAATGGGCACAATTCCGAATATAGCACAGGCCAGCGTGGATTTATAGCCAAAGAGCAGGGTAGGGGCTGGTGGATGGAAATTTGCAGTTGGTCCTCTGTATCTGTGGGTTCCATATCCGCAGATTCAAACAGCTGCAGTCAAAAACATTTAGAAACAAAAATAGATAAATAAGAAATAACAACACAACAAAAAAGTATAAAAATATACGATACAGTATAGCAACTTATTTACATGGCATTTGCATTGTATTAGGCATTAGAAGTAATCTAGAAATGATTTAAAGTCCACAGGTGGATGTGTGTAGGTTATATGCAAATATGACACCGTCTTATGGAAAAGGCTTGAGCATCTGAGGATTTGGTCCTGGAACCCAAGACCCAGCCCCAGGATGAGAAACCAATGTAGCAAAGGAACCCTCAGGGGTGGAGAGATTCTGGTGAAACTGACCCAGCAGGCTGGGGTGACCTGGGGGAGGTGGACAATGAGAAACCCCATCACAGATGGAAGACCAGGCGGGGATTCTGGCTAAACCAGCTTAACAGAGTCCTTGCTAAAACTGGAATGGGCCTAGGAGAAGGGTCAGGAGTCTGATGAAAGTTTGGTCAAGCAAAGAATCTTTCTCAGTCCTGCTCAAGATTCCTATTCTGGGGAAGGGTCTGCCTGCTCCTCCGGGAAGATGTCACCGTTGCACATCTCTCAGGGGAATGAACACTGGGCAAAGAAGGAAGAAGAATCCCTGCTCACCTACCTCTTGAGCAGTTTCCTTTTTCCATTCTGAAAGAATGGACAAGGTGCCCAGTAAGTACTGGCATCTGGGGAACTAACAGGGAGATATTCACACAGACCCCGTGCATCTCTCAGGAATGGCCTCCCCCAAGGGCACACTCTGAAGGGCATGTTTGTCCCAGGGTGCCCCAGGGATGGGGTGGTGGAAAGAGACCTCCAGTTTGGGGATTGTGAGATCAGGAACCCTGCAAACCACAGTGGACTCAGGACCAAAAAGCAGCACAGCCTGGTAGATCAGAGAGATCTCGGCAGCAGGCCAGGTGACCTCAGGCAGTTCATGTCTCTGGGCCTCAGCTTCTCCATCTGTAAAATGGATTGTTTAATGTAAATGGAATGACATAGATAAAGTGAGAAGGGATACCAAGAAAGGGGGTTCAAAAGAGGTAGGAGGAAAACCTGGCCTGCAGAACAAGGAAGTCTGAGGGCCCATAGAAAGTGAGTATGAAATAACCGAGGTAACCAAGGACCAAGGTAGAGAGATGATCAGTGACCAGAAGAAATGGGCAATAGTGCCTGCTGGTGCAAGGCAACCAATTTCAAACTGAGAGGCAGGGGTACTTACACCCCCGCACTGCCCTCGTGTGTCTCTCTCACCTTCTCCTCCATGAGAGGGATCCACTTCCATTTCGCTTTAGAAGTGCTCTAAACGTTCTCTTTATGCTTCCTAAATAAAATCTCTCTTTGTTACCTTGAAACTTGTGTGGGTTGCTTTTGCCTTCTAGCCACACTGCCCAGGCCGCTCCCGTTTCGTTTACATTTTCCGCTCGCTTTGGCTCTCAGGTACCATCATGCCTCGGTTGATCGTTCCAGTTCAGCTGAGTAATGGAACCAGGTCGACTGGGTTCACAGAACTGGGATCCCCGGCCCCCAGCATAAACTGGGGTTCACCAAGGTGAGGTACAGAATGGGTGCCCAGGACTTGCAGGGGGGTAACGGGCAGGGTTAGGTCCAAGGAGAGAAGGAAGCAATGCAAATGGGCAGGTTTCAAGGAGAAAACACTCAAAGAAACTGGAAGTGTGGTCTCGGGCAGGATGAGGACTGATGGTTCAGGGAGGTCTTTCAGGTTGGGTTCTGGCAGAGGCCATGGCCTTGCACCATCAGGCACTATTGCCATAAAGAGGGCTGCAAAGCAACTTGGGAGGGCCATCTTCCCAGTGAAATAGCAGAGTCCTCCATGTCGAGCATGGCTCCCTCCATCAGGCTAGGCCCTCTCTGGGGAAGGGGTGGTGTCTCCTTTGTCAGTGTTGTGTTTGACAGACAGACCCTGGAACCTCCTGCTTCTGTTTGAATCCTTTCTCTGCACCCCCCTTCTTAGCTGTGTGCACTTAAGCTCCTGTTTCCATATCAACAGAAGGGGGATAATGGTGGCACCTATATCACGTTCAATAGGCAAAGCCCACAGTAGGTGTTTAGTAAGTGTTCACTTGTGTATTAGTTATCAACTGCTGCATAACAAATCACCCCAAAACTTAGCTTAGAACAACACCATTTCCCAGCTCAAAAGCATTGAGGGGTGGGAATCAAGGTGTGGCTTAGGTGGGTCCTCTGGTTGAGGGTCTCTTATAGTCTGCGATCAAGGTGTTGGCCAAGGTCTCATGCCTGTCAGGGCTCAACTGAGAACAGATCTGCCACCAAGATTCAGTTCCTCGAGAGTTGCTGGCCTGTGGGCTCAGGTCTTCCAGCTAACATCCTCCTCACTTCTTTCCTTCCCACGTGGCCACGTGGGCCTCTCCCCGGGCAACTCACAGCACGCTGACTTGCTCCCCCAGAGTGCCTGCAGACCAAAGGCCTGGTCTTTTGTAACCTAATCCCCCAAATGATATCCCATTCCTTTTCCTATTCTACTCACTCCATGGTCAAAGGTCAGGGATTCCCAGGTGTGAATATCAGGAGAGGCTCCCCATCTGGCTGCCATCAGAAGCTTCCTTCCACACCTAGACTGGGGGGCTGTGAGAAGGGATGGGGAGAGTGGGGATCTGCCTTTCCCATCATTGTTGCATCACCAGCATCCAGAGAAATGCCTGGAGTGATGTAGAGACTGAATAAATATTTGTCCAATGTATCGGACTGGGGCTCCCTTGAGGCAGGGGCTGGATAAGGCGGGGCCTCGTCTCCCCTCCGTTCGCCTCTGAGCACCCAGACAGGGTTTGCAGCCCAGAGCTCAGAATAATCCCCTGGGAGAGCCTTTCCCTACCCAGAAACGCCTCGGTTTGCATTGCCGTGCTTTGCTCCTGACCTCCCACTCTGATGGAAGGTGAATTCCATCCAGAAGGAGATGTGTGAAAATTGGATTTGCTACCAGGGTCAAACTCTGCTGTGTTTTATCCTGGCTGTCACCTGCCTTTGAAACACAGAATGTTTCTCTAAATGATGCCTCTTGCCGTGGTTCGTCCTGTCTGCAATTGGGGCCCAGGTGCCTCCATCCACGAGGCCTGTCTTGGCCATTTCTCTGGCTTCCACCTAGTCCAGGCCATCTTCATCTCTGTCCAGCCCTGGTGTCCTCTCCTCATCCCCATAAGCCCCCTTCTTCCCACTTTTCCCCAGGCAGCCTTTCAAAAACAAATCGGTTCACATCATTCTCCAGCTTAAAATGTCCCAGTGGCTTCCTGCTACTCTGGAATAAAACCCTGACTCCCACCCTGTGGGCCCTGGCCCTGCTAATTCTCCTAGTTCATCTCCTATAACACCCTCAGGCCCCCCTAGTCGCAGCGCTGTCCACCAGGCCCTGGAACATGGCACTTCCTCCGGCCAGGCTTTCCTCCTGTCCTGTCTGCCTGAGGTCTTGCCCTGGTTTGTTGCTGTGCTGGCTCCTTGTCAACCAGCTTATCTGGTATAATTGTCACCTCCTCAGACAAGCCTTCCCTGACTGCGTCAGGCTCCCATTACTACCTGCACACTGTCTTGTTTAGTTATTCCCTGGTGCATCATTTGTTTAGCAGACTGGCGTCCTCATCCCCACTGGGACCCCTTCATTTTGTCATCATTTTGACATTTTAGTTGTTGACTTGTTTATTGTCTGTTTTTCCCAGGGGCACATGGTTAGCTCCATGAAGGCAAGAGTCATGGCTGTGGCTCCCAGGCCCCGTGCACAATGAGAGAGATGCCTTTCCCCCTTCTCAGAGGGTCACAGCAGCCTCCCATTCACCTGCCCTGACTGCAACTCACTTCTCATCTCTCTGACCCTGGATATAGCAGCCAGAGAAATAGAGGGAAAGCATAAGTCTGAGCTTGTCACTCCCACCTGGATTACCCCACTGCTCTCCAACTGCCCAACAGCATCAGGGACTGTTGGCCTCAGAGTTGAGGCTGGACCCAGCCAGCCACCTCTTTATACTCCCTTTCATTACTCCTTTCTCTGGTCAAACTGGGATATTTGCTGCTTTCCTGAGCTATCCCTGCCCTCTTCCATCTCTGGGCTTTGGCTGGTATGTTTCCCCTCCACTCGGAAAGACTTTCTCTCCCCTACGAGGCAAACGTGCGTGGCATCTCAGTTCAAGCCACCTCCTCCAGGAAGTCTTCCTGGCTGCCTCTGTTGGTGAAGAGAAAAGGACTTGGAAGCGGAGTCAGGCCTGCCTGGATTTATATCTCTGCCCTGCCATTTGCCAGTGCGTGACTCCCTGAGGTTGAACCTGGTCCGTGCTGAACCTGGCAAGCCGAGTTGCTGAAGGAAGTACATTAGAAAGCCTCTGGTCCAAAGGAGATGCAGAATAGACATGAGTCCCTTCCAGGTTTCCTGGTAACTTGCTATTCACCCCAACACTTAACCTTCCCATGGTGCATTTGATGGAGATATGTCCTCCTCTATCCCCCTGGTCTAGGAGCTGCTCCTGGGAATGACCACACCTGTCTCCTCTCCACCCTCTTGCCCTGCCTGCCAAGGCACATGCTTTACATCAGGTAAGGTCTAGGGAGAGCTTGTAGAATGTTCTCGACCTTTCACCTTTTCTAGATAAGTCTTCCTTTACAGAGAAAAGCAACTCAATAGAATTTTATGCTGATTTATTTGCTCATTCATCCATCCATTCATTCATTCACCAAGCTTTTATCACATGAACAGGTGCCCAGGTGAAATTCCCATCTTTTTTAGAATTGTAGAACTGGGCCAGGTACAGTGGCTCACACCTATAATCCCAGCACTCTGGGAACCCGAGGCGGGGGGATTGCTTGAGCTCAGGAGTTTGAGACCAGCCTGAGCAAAAGCAAGACTCCATCTCTAAAAATAACCGGTGTTGTGGTAGGCGTCTGTAGTCCCAGCTACTTGGGAGGCTGAGGCAAGAGGATCACTGGAGCCCAGGAGTTTGAGGTTTCTATGAGCTGTGACACCATGACACTCTACTAAGGGCAACAAAGTGAAACTCTGTCTCAAAAAAACAAATTGTGGAACAGTCACCATTCATTTGGTCAACAAACACCTGTCCATCACGGTTGTGTGTGTCCAGTTACCTCGGTAAAGCCTCTAGCCCTCAATAAAGCAATCAGGCCCTTTCCTGTGGCTCAGTCTGCCCTTATGGGCCACTCTTAACATTTTCTGGGCCTTGTTCTTTTCCCTGGAGAATGGTGGCTCCACTCTGCCTGTAATGAGGCCTGCGAGGGGCAGCAGAGGACTCAGGAGAGGTCTCCTTAAAGAAGAGCAACTGTATGATTTAGCAATTCCATTTCTGGATAGATATATCCAAAAGAAAGGATCTTGAAGAGATTATTTGTACACCGCATGCATTATTCTCAATAGCCAAGAGACGGAAGCAACCCATGTCAAGCAACAAATGATGGATAAGCAAACCGTGGTCTGTACACGCAACGGATACCATCCAGCCTTCAAAAAGAAGGAAATCCCAACACCTGACATCATGGATGAATCTTGAGGACATTATGCTAAATGAAGTAAGCCGGTGACGAAAAGACAAATACTGTGTCTTAGTACTTGTAGGAGGCACATTTTTACCTCCTACAGTATTTACCAGGGCTGCGGGTAGGGAAACAGTATTTACCAGGGCTGCAGGTAGGGAATGGGGAGTTGTTTAATGTGTATTGAGTTTCAGTTCTGTAAGATAAAAATGTTCTGGGGATTGGTTGTACAAAAATGGGAATATACTAAATCCTACTGAACTATACATTGAAAATGGTAAAGATGGTACATTTTATGATTTGCATATTTTACCACAATTTAAAAAGTCTGAAAGAAAGAAAGAGGAGCAGAGGCAGCTTCTGGACAAGAACCCCTGGGCCCACGTTGGGTCTGACCTTGACCTCTGAGCCCCTCTGTCTCCAGAAAGGCCCCAGCTTTTATACCAGCTCTTGCCAGTTGTCTGCCCCCCTCCTGTTTCATGGCGGCCTGAGCGTGAACCTGACCTCTCTTCCCTTGCCACCCTTTATCCGAGCTGATCTAGGCTGCTACTTCCAACTGCCCGAAAGCTGCAGTGAATTAACAAGGAAATTAACAGAGAACAGTCCACCTAGAAAGAACACATTTCTGATCCAGTAATGGCCAACCTGCTTCTCCAGACCCTGAGCCCTGCTGGAGTCCACAGGGGGCCGCCCTCTGACAGCCTCGGGTGATCTTTCATTTACCAGCAGAGGTGGTTTTTCTACCAGTAAACTTAGTTGGCATGGAGTCCCCCATTCTTCTCACAGCCAAAGCTGCAAACCACTCCTAGAGTTACAGGCTCCCGGCTCTGCCTTCCCCACTGTGTTTGGGGCTCTCCTTTCTGGTGTCTGACGTAGGTGGCCAGGGTACTTTCCTTGTCTGATCCATCCTGGTTGCTGGGCCCTTAAACTTGGCCCTGGCCTTCACAGACTGTGCCGCCATTAGATCTTCAAGATACAGCTGACGGCCCTTTTGTCAGTGTCTACTAAGCCTCCCAACACAGAGGGGCCAGGGGAGCCCTTTAGGGAAAGGAAGGTAGCAGGTACAGGTGCCAAGGTCTGAACCTCAGCCCTTGGCTGACCTCCCTGGATGACTTGGTCCCATGGGAGGGGAGCAGGCTGCTTGTGGGCTCTAGAGATGACAAGCCAGAGGTCATCACCCTCTCCCCCTTGTCCTTGGCCAGGAGAGGACTGTCATTTTTCTAAAATGCACCTGTGCACAAGCCCTTGGTTCTTCCCTCTCCCTCTGACTCCAGAGCCCCAGCAGATGACAGCCATCCTCTTTCTGTGCAGTCTAAGAGTGATGAAAACTGGGCCTGGGCAGTAAGGGTGCGGCTCTCAGGGGTGACATCAGCCTCATGATCTTGCTTCTGCAGCCAGCATCACCGTGGGGGCAGTTTGGGGGGACATAACACAGGATGGTGCACCCCCTGGCTGGAGTGCCCAGACCATCCCTGGTGGAAAGTAGCCAGCCTGGAGAAGGCTATTCCTATGGTTCACCCCAACCTGTCCTCAACCCTGGGCTGTTATGACCTGGCACAGCTTCCTTCCCCTTTCTGAACTTGACTTTTCCTCATCAGTAAACAGGAATAATACCTCTTATGCAGCGTTCCTGTCATGTCCAAATGCAATTACATATGTAAAGCACCCGGCCCCGTAGCAGGAGGTTAATAAATGCTATTTCCCTTCCTTCTCCCTGTGCTGTGTGAAGAAGCCCAGCACACTGATGGCGTCCATGGTCCCTATTACTGGGTACAGCCCTGCACTGCCATTAACCTCCCACAAATGAATGACTGGGAGGGCCTATACCTCTTACAGTTGTATAGTCTGTTCTCAGAGTCCATTTCAAATTCTTCATCATAGATTTTTTTCTTTAAAAAATAAACACAGGAGGCTCACAGGGAAGGCATGATTAACCCCACTTGATGGGTATAGATCCTAAGACCCAGAGAGGGGAAGGCCTTGTTCAAGGTCACAGAGCTGATAAGTGGCAGATTGAAGGTGGAAACCCAGACCTGTCTGGCTTTCATTGTTTTGCTTTTTCAAGCTTTGTTCTGGAAAGTTTGCCAAGGCGTCATCCTGTTCTCAGGAACCCCAGGAGGGCAGACGTCATTTTAGGAGGTGGGGCCAGGGATGCTGCCAGGGGCGGTGCCTTGGTCCGCAGCATAGTCTGTGCCCCGGATGAACTAATTACCATGCTCCCTCACACTCACACTGAGCCTTCCTTCCAGAGAGACCCTAAAGTGCTTCTGAGCTCCTCGTACATATTTATATGCCTGCGTGCGCGATAAAAATAAAACCACTTCACCCACCGCTGAAATGCAGCCACTCGGGATGTGAAATATGGGGCTTATCGAACAGCAGAGAGGAACGGCTCTCAGGGAGAGGCCCGTGTCCCTCCTGATATTGCAAAGGGGCAGCTGGAAGGAGGTGGAATTTAATTACCTCGATGAGCAAGTGCTGGACCTGGAAGTAGTCACCAAGAAGACAGTTGTTCCCTAAACACCCGGGACACACTTGGCCTCTGCGGGATGGAGAGCGGGTCCTGCCAGAGACGATGATGCCGTGTACAGGGGTGTATGGGCACCCCATCACCTGCCCCCTCGAAGAGCTGCCTGCAAGTGTACGGACTTCAGCCTTCTGTTCTCCTGAACCCAGAGTTCCACCAAGTACCGCCTCTTCCTTTAAAGCCGCAGTTCTCAACCTGTGGGTCGCGACCCACAGGAACTCTATGAAAGGGTTGTGGCGTTAGGAAGGTTGAGAATCACTGCTTTAAAGGAAGGTCAGGAGACATCAGTGAGTTAAGCTGCCTTGGAGTGAGAAGCAGCACCTTTGCTGCTGTCCATTCCGGGCAGTCGTAGTTAAGAAAGGTACCCTTTGGGACAGGAAGTTGCGTGTCTTTTGTGGACATTACAACCTTTCACTGGTATGTTGACTTTGTTTTGATTGCTGGTTCCTGTAGATTTAGACTTCTGCCTCCTTCCCTCCCTCCTTCCTTCCTGCCTTCTTTTCTTTGTACTCTGCCCATCTTTCCCTTCTACTCTTAATTCCCTGGTGCAAGCGGAGAGGCTATAAAAGTCAAGAGATAGCCTGTAACACAGACTAGTGACAACTAAAGCTGAGCCCTGGAGTGTGAGTAGGAACTGGCCAGCTCAGAGGGTGTGCGTGGGTGCCTCAGGCAATGGGAAAGGTCTCTATCATCAAAAGAGAACTTAATGAACTCTAAGCACTGAAATCTGAACAAAGACACTCAGGTGAGCTGTGCCAGAGGTGTTGGCTGTAGTAGTCTGCAGGCTACAGGGAGCCTGTGAAGGATTTTCAAGGGGTTGTCCTGATCAGCTTGTAATTCCAGGTGACCTGGGATGTGGGGAGTTGTGCTCATGTACAGGATAAGGTTCAAGGAGCCGAGCACAGGTTGGTGATGAGGAGGCTCAACTGTCCTTTATGTGGAGGCTGCAGGACACAGCGGGAGCTGGGGAACCTTAGGGCGGCTTTTGGAAAGGAGAAACCATGTGAACCAGGCAGGTGAGAGCAGCTCTGGTGGGAACGAGGTCTGGGAACTGATGCAGGTTGGCTGTCCTGATGTCAGCTCTCAGGTGATCCTCACAGGGCACCAGCCGCTGCCAACTGTGAGCTCCTCAGGACACAAACCGAGTCCTTTTGCTTCTGTGTCTCTGGCACCCAGCTCAGTGCCCAATAAACGTGTGTGGCCTTCAATGCTCACAGCATTAGTGGTGACCCATTAAAATCACTTATTTAGGGATACCAGTGTAATTCTATTAGGGTTAGGAGCTGTGTCACTCTGCGCTGCCATGCTCCTGGTGCCTGGACACCTTCCCCTGGAATCATAAAAAGCATCAACAATGCCTCTGTGTCTCCTGGCTATCAGTCCATTAGCATCGCTTTTAAGAGGCAGATAGCTTTGAAGGGCAGGTGACTGTCCCTTTGTGTCTCCAGTCTCCTTTCATTCCAGGGAAATATTCCAGCCTGATTCACCAGCTACCTCTTTGAAGGATCACCCTCTTGACAAGGTTAATGGAAAGAGGGACAGGATGGGGTATGGGCAGAAGAGGACAACAGAAGGAGGGGGATGGCATTAGGTGACCAGCTGGGGGCTAACAGGATTGTTCCATTGTTGCTCCATAATTGGGAGAAGTCAAGGGAGGGAAAATAGCCCCTCAGCAGAGATGTAAAACCTCCAGTGATGACAAGCGCCCTCTGGGGCTGGGAAGGAACTAGTCAGTATAGACGGATCTACTGTCTGGACCTACCAAATCTTAACATTGGCACCTGTGTCCCATCTTTTTATTCAACGCAGGTTTTTAGAGAGGTTTTCACTGTTTCTTGCTGTCCCTCATTATTCACTGCCTTGTGTAGTTAACAAAGACGCTGCCTAGCCTCACAGCCTCTTCTCCTTATACCATCTAGTTCCAGCCTTCCTGGACTACCTGCTGTTCCCCAGATGGCAGTCTCGGTTGTGGGTGTTTGTAAGTCATCACCCATGCAGCTTTGCCCCCAAAGCTTTTCTTTCCCCCTAGCTAACTGAGGCATCCTTCAAAGCTTTAGGTCTCACCTCCTCCAGAAAGCCAGTCTCCCAAGTCCTAGCTCAGTGCCAGGAACAAGGGATCTGCTTCATCAGTGGCACAGGAAGCAAGAGATGGCGAGAAGGAAGGTGGAGGTGGATTCGTGCCCAGGCAAGACATAGACTGTCAGGGGCCGCGGAGAGCTTGCCCAGCCTTTGCCTCTTACAAATGTGAAGCCCAAGAAATGAAATTACATCCCTGTACCATAAATTGAATTAGAATTTTCTCAAATGTTTCAGGACCTAGACACTTAAGGCAGATAGCAGGCCGATGGGAAGAGAAGGAAAGTGTCACGTCTCACCTCATGGCATTTGTAATTAAACAGAGAAGTTTTCTTTTCTTTTCTTTTTTTTTTTTGAGACAGAGTCTCACTATGTCACCCTTGGTAGAGTGCTGTGGCATCACAGCTAACAGCAACCTCAAACTCCTGGGCTTAAGTGATCCTCTTGCCTCAGCCTCCCAAGTAGCTGGGACTACAGGTTCCTGCCACAATGCCTGGCTATTTTTTATTTTATTGCAATTGTCATTGTTTAGCTGGCCCAGGCCAGATTTGAACCTGCCAGCCTCGGTGTATGTGGCTGGCACCATAACCACCATGCTATAAGCGCTGAGCCGTTAGCAGAGCAGTTTTCCGACAAAAATCTTTTTACTCCCAACTGAATGACTAGTTTCATTAGCTGGACCTTCCTTCTTTGCTTCCTGGGTCCTCCAGAGCCACAAGACCTGGACCTGAGTGGAGTGGCATGGAACATAATAAGAAACAAAATCACGTAAATTCTGTCTTACCACTGGGGGGTGGGGGGGGGGTGTTAAAAAAAAAAAAGAAAGAAACAAAATCACATGGGTCCAGACATTCCAAAGTGTGGAATATTACTTGGTCAGATAAGGCACAAGGGCGAATCCACTGAAGACAGTATTGCTTCGTGATGTAGCAGGACAATATGCACCTCAAAGAGAGACCACAGGGAGCTGACAGTCTTGCTTTGAGTCTCAATTTCCTCATCTATAGTATTATGGACCCATCACACAATTGTTGCTAACTAGGAACCTTAAGTATACACGTTTTGTGACAGCACGCCTCATCGTACATATACTGAAGCCTAAAGAATTCATGAACTAGGAAGCTGGTTTACAGAACACGGGCCCTCAAACTTGAAAGGTTGTAAAAATAGAACAAATCACATATTAGATGGCGCCACCTGTTGTCAATGTGTGATACTGCAGCTGGTTAACGATAGAAAGAAGCGGCTCCAAGGGTGACCTCAGAAGATCCCAGCCCCAGCTTGACAACCATGGAGAGGAGTCCAAAGCCAGAAATAGACTCACTAATGCTGTGAAATGCCATAGATGAAAAGTGGACTGCAACTCCTGTTCGCGTTGGCCTTTTTCTTTGATTTGGGGTCATAGCCAACATCTGCTGAGTCCCTTGAGATCGTGACACGGGAATCTTTTTCTACCCCTCCTCACTTGAGAGTGCAGGAAGCTAAGGATGAGGAGAAGGAACCGCTGTGTGGGGTAATTATAGCATTGTATGGCTGCCTCGGCTGTGGATAGAAATTGTTACAGCTAATGTACGTTGAGCGCTTACATGGTTTGGAGCAGTGAGGATGGATGCTGTTACTCCCATCCCCAATTTACATATAAAGAAATCAAAGCACAGGGAGTTCTCACAAAAAGCCCTTCCTTCCTTCCTCCCTTAACTCCTTCCATCCAACAGTTTTTTAAGTGTTGAAGCTGGGTTTGGAGGTGGGAAAGGCCTACTCTAGAGCCCATGCTTTTAGCCAGTGTGCTTGACCACATCTGTCGGCACCTTCTAACTATGACTCTTACCTGTTGGTCCAGGTCTCTCACACTTAGAAAAGGCAATGATGAATGAAAAAGCAAAAATCTTGCTGGTGCTTTCTAATCTTGATTCATCTACCCATGCCTCCATCCATGTTCTCATCAACCCGATAATCATTTCTCTAATACAACTGTCTGGCCACCCACCCATCCGCCTACCATTACTCATCCATTCATCTATCCATCTATCCATCCATCCATCAATCTATTCAATAAACTTCAAACCCATTCATCCATCCATTCATCCTTCCATCCATCTATCCAACCATCCATCCATCTAGCCAATCATTCTCACATAAATCCATTCATTCATTCATCCAATAATTTTTGTATCCATCCATCGAATTATTCTCTTACCCATTCTTCATTCCATCCATCCTGTCAGTCTTCCTCTCCTTTTTTCCTTCCAGTCATGCAATAGTCACTTTCTTGAGCACCTTCCAGGCACAGGTAATTCAGAGATGAGTCAGTTGTGGTCCCAACCCTCATGTTGGTTACAGTCTCAGAGATAAAGAAAAGCAATGGCAGGGAAAGGGGATATTCCTGACCTTGTGGGAGTGGAAAGGATGGATTTCAAATACAGGTTACTCTCAACCTAGGTCTTAATGGATGAGTGGAAATTGGTGTGGGGAGAAGGGGAGATTAACACCAACAGGAAAGAGTAGCACAACCCAAGGCAGAGAGGCAATAAAAGATCCCAGTGTTTGAAGAACAGTAATGATCTAGAGCATGAGGTATGCGGGAGCTTGGGAATGGGAGATAAAACCAGAGGGGCCTTAGAATGCAGCCATGTGAGGCTTACAAAAGAGCTTGAGCCTTGGACAGTAAGGACCCCTGTGAGGATAAAGAGCAGAATAACTGAGGTACAGATGTGGTCAGATCTGTCCAATCGCAGCATGAAGGATGGACCGGGGAGGGTGAATCTGGAAGTGGAGACCAGCTAGGAGAGATTGTCTGAGTTCAAATATTAGCCCTCTGTGCCCTTAGGCCAGGGGTTTCATCTCTCTGTGCCTCAGTTTCCCTGAGTATTCTTCAGGTCTGAAACAGAACCTATGCCATAGGGTTGTGGATTCAATGAATTGGTACAAGGAAAGTATTTAGCATATAGTAAGCACTTAATAAGGATAAATGGTGGTTAAATACACCTGTGGTGCATATTGCAAAGGTACATGTCTAATCTATGAAGTATAGAGTATAAATGTCTTAACACAATAATTAAGTAAATGAGGTGAAGGATATATTAAGCAGTATGATGTAGACATTCCATAATTGTATATGAAATCAGCACATTGTAATCCATAAATGCAGTTATGTATACATGGTCTACCTCTTTATGATTTAATTAAAAAAAGAAAATTACAAAACATTATTAAAACATTAACAAGAACCTGCATAAATGGAAAGGATCTTGTATCCATGAATTGAAAGACTAAATAGTGTTAAGATGACAGATACTTCTCATATTTTGATCCACTGATTCAAAGCAATCTCTATAAAGATTCCATAGCCCTTTTTATGTAGTTTGACAAGTTGCTCCTAAATTTCATAGGTAAATACAAGGGATCTTGAACATCTTTAAACAATCTTGGAAAATAAGAACAAAGTTAGAGACGTCCTATTCTTCATTTCACAACTTACTATAAAGGTACAGTAATCAAAGCTGTATGGTACTGGCATAAGAATAGACATAGAGATCTTTGAAAGAAAAATCGAAATCCATCTATGGCACAAAAAGAAGGGATTATGTGATCTTGATAGTCACTTCCAGTCTGATCATTCAGTGACACAAATGGCAGATACCAGCACCTAAATTTCCTTCTTTTAGCACCCAGCATCCTTATAAAGAACCCCTTAACTGAGAGAAGCATTCTAACTAAACTTCTCTTCTTCTTGCTCCATGGTAGCACCCTTAGTTCCTGTGCCCAAGAATAGCCTCTCTCCCTCATTTTTCTTGGGGGAGGGCAGTCTTACATTGTCACCCTTGGTAGAGTACCATGGCATCACAGTTCACAGCAACCTCAAACTCTTGATTTAATCAATTCTCTTGACTCAGCCTCACAAGTAACTGAGACTATAGGCACTCACCCCAATGCGTGGCTATTTTTAGAGACAAGGTCTCACCCTGGCTCAGGCTGGTATTGAACTCACGACCTCAGGCTATGCACCCACTTCGACCTCCCAGAGTGCTAGGATTACAGGCGTGATCCACCATGCCCAATCTTGACCTCACTTTGATCCAGGGAGACATCATGAACTTTAAAATGAGCCATTTTTTTTTGTTACGTTACCCAGAATTAGTTTCCACTGCCATCAAACAAGTAGTCCAACTGATAAGCCATTCCTATAACCTGAACATTTAAGTCCCTAGTTTTTAATAAGGAGCTTTTGCCCTGGTCCTCATCTTTTTTTTTTCCCTGTATCTGCCCCTTTTTCATTATAAGTTATTAAAGTTTCTTCCCTCTTTTTAATGGAGGAAAAGAAAGAGGTGGTAACACCAGAATAAACAAAACTTGTATATTGTTTAAATATACAAGTAGCTCCCTGAAATAAAAAATTAATAACTAAAAGCAGTGGATTGCTCTTAATTAGATTGTGTTCCTTTAAAACCCCTTTACTGAGCTGCCTACCAGGCACTGGAAAGCGCAGAGGATACAAATAATAAAGAAGAGTCATCCCTGGAGAATCTCACTGTTTAGAGTCATTAGTAAGTTTGAAATTGAAGTTATTTTGACATCATAGTATCCTTATGGTTTTTGATATTCTGCATTATGTGAATTTGACACTGAGGATATATAAATATACATAAATACTCACTTTACATGTCAAAATTCTTGTGAGTTTACATATAAACCCTTAAATTTAAGGTTAATTGATTTTTAACAAACTAATATTTGGATAATTCAATTGGAATGGAAAGGGAAGAATAGGCTTTCCTACACATGGTGCTAGGAAAACCTGATAAAATATGCAAATGAATAAAATCAGACCTGTACCTCATCCAAAATATAAAAATTAGCCTAAAATAGATCAGAGGCCTAAACATAGGAATTGAAACCATAAAAACTTTAAATGAAAACATATTGTAAAACTTTGTGACGTAGGGTTAGGCACTGATTTCTCAAATGAAGAAAAAGTACATAAATTTGTTTTCATCAAAATTGAAAACTTTGTGCTTCAAAGGACACCTTAAAGAAAATAAAGTGAGAGCAAAAAAAATGGGAGAAATATTTTCGGTATTCTTAAAGACAACTGATCTAAATTGAAATTCTTTAGGAAGTTTTCCTCCAGGAATTAAATTTGTTGAACATTTGATGTGTCTGAAATTCTTGAAGGATTGAGAACAACAGTACACAACTTGGGTTGAACTATTTATAAGCATATGGAAAACTAGTGAATAAGACAGTTATTGACTTCAGAAAAATTAGAGTACAAGGAAAAGTAATCATAGTTGACTCTGTGTTTCAGATTGTGAATAGCCTTACCTGGACATTATAATCTAGGCACTGTATATTGATATCAACAAAATTATAACATAGACATATGATATTAGGAAGTTACCTAGCTGTGTGACTGAAGTTGGGAAATGATAGTAGTGAAAGAGAAAAATCATTCTCTTTGTTGGAGACAATTCAATAGAGCATGCCTCAAAATAAAAAAAAATAAATGGAGAAGCAATAGCTTCTTATGTAGAGGGATAGAGATAATTTACAAAAGAATCAGCTAAGGGTTCTAAAAGTGACTATTCCAGAGAAGTGGATAATAATTCAAGTGGAGACAAGTAGGAGACTGCTGGGTTTTTTTTATGTTCTTCATAGAATTATTTGTCTCTTCATGTTTCCATAGAATTTTGTTAAAAATTACAAGTAAAGAAAAGCCCTACTATGAAAACAATTTATAGCTTTCATATAAAAGCTATAACCCAATTATAGCCCAAGAAGAAGAAGAAAGGAGAGAGGAAGGAGAGGAGGGGGGGAGGATGGATGGACGGAGGGTAATTGATGGGACCACACCTATGGTGCATCTTACAAGGGTACACATGAAATTTACTAAGTGTAGAATATAAATGTTTCAACACAATAACTTAGAAAATGCCGTGAAGGCTATGTTAACCAGTTTGATGAAAATATTTCAAATTGTATATAAAACCAGCACATTATACCCCATGACTGTATTAATGTACACAGCTATGATTTAATGAAAAATATTACAAGTAAAGCTAAATAAGTGGCTCATGCTTATAATCAATCCTAACATTCTTGGGAGGTCGAGGTGGGAGGATCACTTGATCTTATGAGTTCAAGACCAGTGTGAGCAGGAGAAGAGACCCCATCTCCCCATTTCTTAAAATAGAAAACAAAAGCTGAGTGTTGTGGTGGGTACCTGTTGTCCCAGGTACAAGAGGCTGAGGCAGGAGCATCATTTGTGTGTAGGAGTTTGAGGTTGCTGTGAGCTAGGCTGATGCCATGGGATTATAGCCTAGGGCAACAGAGTGAGACTCTGTTTCTAAAAAAAATGCAAGTAAATTTATAAAAAGAAATAAGAGTAGGCAAGTATACACCTATTTCGGAGGTGGTAGAGAGCAATGTTATGGAAATTAAAGTCTGTCTTTTCTTATGTAGAAAATTAAGTAACTTCCTCAGGAAAAAAAAGAGTAAAGGAGTTGAGAGTAGTAATATTTTAGAAAAATACTGTAAAGAAAAGGTAGAGTATCCACTGTAAATTTATTGAATAGCACTGAGGACCCAGCTGAGATTGGATCTAATAGAAAACTACATGTGAAAATGCCCTGGGAACTGGAACACAGTGTGGGAAATGGACAACTGGTTTCTTCGAAGTTTGAGAACTTATAGTACAAGGCTAAGGGGCCAAAGGAATGAATGGTACATGTGAGAGTGCTTCTTAGGTCTGAGTTAGGTAGAGGAGAAAGTGAAGTAAGGATTGAGCCTGATAAACTGGGAAAACAGGCAAGGTTTGGGGAAAAATATAAAAATCTTCTCCTGGAGGCTGATGTGGGTGGATTGCCTGAGCTCACGAGTTTGAGACCAGCCTGAGAAAGAATGAGATCCTATCTCTAAATATAGCTGAATTTTGTGGCAGATATCTATAGTCTTAGCTACTCAGAATACTGAGGCAAGAGAATTGCTTTAGCCTAAAAGTTTGAGGCTGCTGTGAGCTGTGTTGCCATGGTACTCCACCAAGAGCAACAAAGTGAAACTGTTTCCAAAATGAACAAACAAACAAAAAAGCTTTTCCTGGGACAAAATGGAAGGGTTTGAACCAAACTCTAAGTTCCTAATAGGGCAGCAGACATGAGACACTGACCATATTCAGTGAGATATGAGCTATTCAGTGATAATGAGAAGATGGTAGCATTGGAAGGCAAGAGAAGAGAGGAAACAACATCTTTATCTGAGAAATGTAAATCAAAACCACTTTGAGATATCATCTATCTCCAGTAAGAGTAGCCCACATAACAAAATCCCAAAACTATAGATGTTTGGTGTAGTTGTGGAGAAAAGGGAACACTTCTGCACTGGTGGTGGTAATGCAAACCAATACATTCCTTTTGGAAAGAAGTTTAGACAACACATAGGCAACTAAAAGTATACCGTCATTTGATCCTGCAATTCCTCTACTAGGTATATATCCAGAGGATCAAAAATCACTTTACAACAAAAATATTTGCACCAGAATTTTTTTATTATACTATACCAGTAGTATACCAGGCCAATTCATATTTGCCAAGTCATGGAAGCAGCCCAAATGCCCAGTGACCCATGAATGTATTAACAAATTGTGGTATGTGTACAACATGGAATATTATGAAGCTTTAAAAAAGGTGGAGAGTTTACCTCTTTTATGTTTACATGGATGGAACTGGAACATATTCTTCTCAGTATTGTATCTCCAGAATGGAAGAAAAATTATCCAGTGTACTCAGTACTATAAAGAAACCAGTTTATAATCATCCACACTTTCACATAAAAGATAAAACACAACTATATCCCAGCATAAAGGAAGGAAGAGGAGGGGGAAGGGAGGGAAAGGGGATGTTGGATGGAGGGAAGCACAACGGTGGGACCACATCTATGGTGTATATTGCAAGGGTACATGTCAAATCTACTAAGTGTAGAGCCTAAATGTCTTAAACAACAATTAAGTAAGTGAGGTGAAGGCTATGTTAACCAGTTTGATGTAAGAATTCCAAATTGTATATAAAATCAGCACATTATACCCCATAAATGCATTAATGTATACAGTTATGATTAAATAAGAAAGGAAGAAGTTGTCTCAGATTTCAGTTTGAAGTTCATGCTAATCCTGTAACTGAAATCGTTTAAGACACTCTCTCAACCCTGTTAGTAATCCTAACTGCCCCCACAACATGATCTTTTAAGAATAGCATGAAGGAGGAGCAATTTGTGAGATTAGAAATAAGATGGAGAAATTCTAATGAAAGGAATAGGTCTATTATAATATTAATAGGCTGGAATTTGAGACATGGAGGGTTGTTTTATGCTTTTATTTTTCATTTTTAATTGTAATTGTAAATTTAAAACATTTGGCATTTTGATATGTATTTTTCTTTGATATATAATCTATTTGTTATATTATTATTATTATTTTATTTATGGTGTATAATGTGATATTTTGATACATGTATACAATGTAATGATCAAATCCATGTGATTAGCAACTCCATCACCTCAAATAATTGTCATTACTTTGTATTGGTAAGATTCAAAATTCTTTCTTAAAGTAGAATAGTGGACTTTGGAGTCTCAGCAGGGCAACAGAGTATGAGAATAAAGGGAACTTGGCAGTGGCCACTGTACAGATCATAGCCTTCTTGCTTCCAACCATTGCTCTGCTTTCCCTGCAAACCATGTCTGACAAATCCAATAAGGCTGAGATTGAGAAATATAATAAATTGAAATTGAAGACAGAAATGCAAAAGAAAAGTCCACTACCTTTCAAAGAAATGGTGAAACTGGAGAAGCAAGCAGGTGAGTCATAAAGAGAGTACTGACAGTATACACTTACATTCCCAAAGCATTGCCTTCTCACTGTTGAACTTTTTTTATTGTCTTTATTACTAAATCATAGCTGTGTGCAATAATGCAATCAAGGGGTACAATGTGCTATTTTCATATACAATCAGAACTATTTTCAACAAACTGATTAACATAGCCTTCCTGGCATTTTCTCAGTTATTATATGAAGACATTTGTTTTTTGCATTGAGTAAGGTTCGCCTGTACCCTTCTAAGATGCACCATAGGTGAGGCCCCACCAATTAACCTCCCTACACCCCAACCTCCTCCCTCCCCTCCCTACCCTTGCTCCTTTCCCCATATTCTCGTGCTATAGTTGGGTTATACCCTTCATACGAAAGCTATAAATTAGCTTCATAGTAGGGCTGAATACATTGGATACTTTTTCTTCCATTCTTGAGATACTTTGCTAAGAAGAATATGTTCCAGCTCCATCCATGTAAACACAAAAGAGGTAAAGTCTCCATCTTTCTCTAA
>CAUYON010025903.1:0-15145 GCA_963573935.1 Arctocebus calabarensis | reverse complement strand
TTAACAAATTTTTTTTATAATTTTATTGAATCATAATTGTGCACATTGGTGCAATCATAGGGCACAATGTGCTTCATATACATTCAGAAATATTTTTATCGTACTGTTACAGATAGCCTTCATGGCATTTTCTTGATCACTATATAAAGACATTTCTTGATCACTATTAAAGACTCTACCTTTAATAAGTTAACACATTTTTTAAGGACTGGATAGCGAATGTGTTAGGCCTGCAGTCCATGGTATTGTATAAGAAAAGCAGAAGCATGTGACACATGAGAATGAATGAGTGTGGCTGTTTTCCAATGAAACTTTATTTCTAAAAACAAGCATTTAAAAAAATGGAGACTTTACCTCTTTAATGTTTACATGGATGGAGCTGGAAAATACTCTTCTTAATAAAGTTTCTCAGGAATGGAAAAAAATATCCAATGTACTCAGTACTACTATGAAACCAACTTATAATAACTCACACTTTCATATGAAAGATGAATCACAACTATAGCCTAGGATGAAGGAGGGAAGAGGAAGAGAGGGAGGTGGATTGATGGAGGGTTAGTAGGGGGACCACACCTAAGGAGCATATTGCAAATACAAGTTGGATCTATCAGGTGTAGAACACAAATGTCTTAACACTGTAATTGAGTAAATGAGGTGAGGGCTGTTAATTAGTAGGATGTAATTGCTCCAATTTGTACAAATAATCAACACATTGAATGCCATAATGGCAAAAATGTATTCATGATCTATGTACAAACGACTTAATAAAAAATAAAATAAAATAGGGCAGCACCTGTGGCTCAAAAGAGTAGGGTACCAGCTCCATATGCCAGAGGTGGTGGGTTCAAACTCAGCCCCAGACCAAAAAAAAAAAAAAAAAGAAGAGAAAAGAAAAAGAAAAATATAATTAAGAAAAAAAAATGGGCCAAATTTGGCCTATTAGCTACAATTGCAGGTCCCTGCCTTACACTGTCATCTGAGACAGCTGGCACTCTGTCCTCGTACCCTAACCTAGGTAGCTTTGGGAGGAGCTTTGCATAACACCCCTGCCCACAAGTTCAGGTTTAATTTGTCACAGATGGCATGAGGCCTGAGCATCTCTATCCAAGGCTAGAAACCTAGATGCTGGTTGGTGTCTCAGGATCAGAGGAAGAGGTACACGAACTCATTTGATGCCCACCAAAGGCTTGCCTACAAAGAGGTGCTATATTTTACACAAATTAGCTTCCTCTTGGTTGCTGGAAAGATTCGTTCACCTTTGGTTCTGCCTCCCCCCGCCTAGAGCACGGGGTACAGTGATGCCCACTGGAGAAGCAGCTCAACAGCAAATGATCCACTGAGCAGTCCCTGCCCACACAACTGCCAACAAGGGGCTTATATTTAAAACTACTCCACCACTATGTGTCCGGTGCATCTTATTATATATAGTAAATACGTCCAATGAGAATCAGACCAGCTCTTAGCACACTGCTTCTCAAAATGTAATGGGAACACAAATCACCTGGAATCATGCTGAAATGCAACTTCTGATTCAGTAGTTTTGAGTGGGGGCCTACAGTTTTGTATTTCTAACAAGATCCTCAGAGCACGCTTTGAGCCCTGGGGTCTTAGGGGACCCCCCTTTGATCTGCTCTGACTTGAGATGCCCCCATCCCACATCCCACAACATACCCTTGGGCGTGCCATAACCCTGTGTTTATTTAAGTCAGGGTATCACAAATATATATACCACATATCGTGAAAGCATATACAGTTGATTCGTTCTTGCTTTTGTTTTTCTGAGTGAGGTCGTAAGGAAGATAGGTGAAAATATTTCAGGTAAAGTATTTTCCAATGATTTGTAAATAGTCCACAAGGATTAATGAAGTCGTGTGGGATAAACTGGCTTTCTTCCCCATATTAGATTGTATCACTCTAACCCACATGCATCTCTGTTTGTGCTTCATGGTCATGATCAGTAGACATTTTTGCCAATAATTCACAGTGAGGCTGTCCTTCCTCATTTGCTGAACGGAAGGCTGAAATCCTTGACAAGGCAATACATGCTTCTGTGGCAAAGCCTTAGTGGTGTTGTGGGAAAAAAAGAGGGGGAAGAGAAGGGGAGGGAGGAAGGGTGGAGTGGAGGGGAAGAAAGGGAGGGAGAGAGGCCAGGACCCTATTGCCCTTAATATCTTGGAGTGTGGCTTACAGAGCCCGAAGACATAATTTAAAATCTCATGCCCACTACTTACATCTGCGTAGCCTTGAACAAGGTGTTAGATAGTTCCATATCTCCATACATTCCCCTCTTAAAGGACAGTGTTAGAAGTCATCGATCTAACTGGGTTGTTGAGAAGATTAAATGAGTCGCTAATACCTGGGAAGCACTTAGCGCCCACCCCGTCGCATAAGCAAGTTCAATGCTAGCCAGCACTATGGGCAGATGTTAATATTCATGGCCCACTGAAGAACTTCCACTTTAAAGTTTCAGAGAAAATCTTATGTGCATAAAGGCAAACGAATTTTGAGACTCCAAGGCAAGGAGATTAGTTCTCTCAAATGACAGATAGGAGCAGGAGTTTGCCAAGGACAGAAGGATTTCCGAAGGGCCCCTTAGTCAGCCTTCCTGTGCGCTCTCTGCAAGAGTTAAACGGCTTCACCCAGTGAGAGAATCCAGGCCTCCCACGGGCCGTGGTTGGAGGAACAAAATCTCTCAGTTTCTCACCTCGGGCTTTGCTTGTGCTTATTCCCGAGTGCCGGTTAATTAGCAATCAAATTCCTAATTACTCAATTAGTCCAACCCCCGAGGCTATCTGAATATATCAGTTAGTGGCTCTCCCCCAGAAGAATGCGTGCTTGCAACCGAGCACCCAGACATTGTCCCAGCTAATCAGTCCTGGACCAGGACGATTCTGACCTTGATCCCCTGGGTCCACTGTGGAATCTGCTTTGCATGTAATAGAAACACAAGGATTCTAAACCTACAGTACCTTTCTTATATTTTCTTCTTCAAAAAGGCATTCAGGGATGTTAAAGTCAAAAGGCTAAGTGGCCTCAAGTCACCCCAGTTTAGCTACTGATCAATTTTTAATATTTATCCCTCTATTTCATTGGACAAAGGTATCTTGTGCCTTTTTTTTTTTTTTTTGCTAGACCCTGTGGAGCACATACAGAAAGAAGCCTCTTTCTGTGACGCTATTTCAGCCTCAGTTTCTCCAAAGTGCATCCTGCCTCTGGTACCTTAGCGTGTGTTCTATAACCTGGGCTTCTTGATGAAGTTCACTTTCTGACTCGGCAGACCTGGCAAGGCCTAGAGCAGGTGTCCTCAGGCTGTTGAGCTAGGGAGTGACTTTGAGCTCTAGCAGTGTGGAAAAAAGATGGAAGGATTACTGTGGGGCGATCCGTGTGTGAAACAATGGGAGCCACAAGCTTAGCAAGTTAAATCAGTATGTGAAGTTCATTGTTAGGGGTATGCTTAAAAAGTCCTTTTTACTTTTTAATTTCAGCTTAACCTGAGGGTACGGACAATCAGGTTACACTGTTTGTGTTTGTTAGGTAGAGATCAAGATGTAGTTGTACCCTCACCCAGCAGGTGTACCGTACACCCTCATGTCGTGCCTGGCACCTGAGAATACGCCAATCCCCCTCCCTTCTTCCCCCTGCTCTCTTCCCCTCTTCCCCTGCTTGAGTTTAATTGCATTTTTCTCTTCTGTAAAATCAGTCTTATAGTAGGGATAAAAGACATAAGAGGATGGAGATTTATGGGAGAAGTAAATATAGGAAATATCAATAGATTTGGTCCTAGACCTGGCTTAACCACCGACAAGCTCTACCACTTTGATGAGTACATCACCTAAGCCCTTTGGACAACGGTTCTTTATCTATTACAAGAAGGCACTGGTGCACTGTCTTCAGGATTTTGGTCATATTCAGGGACTAAATTACCTTTTTAAAATTTTAGCCTTATTCCACACAATAATACTCAGAAACCAGAGGTGAGTACAGATTTTTTTCTAACAGATTACAATAAGTATGTAACTACTGTAATTAAAACAATTCCTCCCTATATTCCCTGAGACAGCTCATATCCCACAAGTTATATGCATTCTTTGAAAAATAAGCTTAGTTCATTTCCACAAATTCTTAAAGAACTAAGAATTAAGTGGTTTCACTTTCCAGGTTGTCTGAATCTTAAGCAGAAGGAGAGGGGCTTTTGAGCAGAGGTTCTTTGGAAGCTGAGCCCTGAGCTTAAGTACAGACAATGCTGTACTGCCACTACTTACATGTGTTGGGGATGGGGAGGAGGGAGCTGTTGTTCACAGGGGGAAAAAAAGAAAAGGTTTCAGGATAGAAAGGGTATCAAAGAGTGAAGTTTACAATGGGTGACCAAATTTGAACCTTCCCAAGAGAGAAAAAGGAGGTATTGTTATATGATCGAAGAGAGAGCTTGAATGGTAACACTGAGGTTACAAAAAAATGCTTATACTTGAGTCCACGGAGAGTTTGGGCTCCTCAGGATTCTGATGAGGACTCCACACTCCCAAGAAAATAGCACATGTGCAGAGTGCACACGTATACACAGAGCTTGCATACACACACATGCACACACAGAACACACTCAGACACAGTACACAGTGTGCACATATACATAGACTGTGCAGACGCACACAGGGTACACACTCACGCACATACTTGTAGAGAACACTCAGACACAGTACACACAGAGTGTGCACACACACACAGAGTACACCCACATGTGCACACTTATAGAGCACACTCAGACACAGTACACACAAAGTGTGCACACACAGGGTACACCCACATGCACACACTTATAAAGCACACTCAGACACAGTACACAAGGAGTGTGCACACACACAGGGTACACACCCGTGCATACACTTATAGAGCACACTCAGACACAGTACACACAGTGTGCACATATACATAGACTGTGCAGACACACACAGGGGACACACCCATGCATGCACTTATAGAACACACTCAGACACAGTACATACAGTGTGCACACACATGCACACACTTATAGAGCATACTCAGACACAGTACACACAGAGTGTCCACACACAGAACAAAGACACACACACCACACTTATAAATAATTTGCCCACGATGTGAGGGTGTGTATTTCTCTCTAGGACCAATAGGTGAAAAGTCTGGAGAGCTGCAGATCAAATGTCCTATGATGGTAGCTGTCGGAATATTGCAACTTAAAAGATTTATAATTCTACCCAACGTCTCAGCGTCAAACAGCCTCTTATCATTCATGCAGCTCTTTTATGATGTTGAAACAGTGACAGAAGATGCAACTCAAACCGGCTTAACCAAGAGAAAACACGAAGTTAATGCACAGAAAGAGTCAGGTTCAAATTGAGCTCCAGCTGCTGCCCCAGGGATTAGTTTCTCCCTGGGCTCTGCTGGACCCTCAGATTCAGGCTCATGCGGGGGCAGGACGGTGCCCAGAAGCTCCAAACTTGAATTCTGTCAGAGTCAAGTTAACCTGATGCCATAATCCTCAATTCCACTTAATATCCATCCGTCCTCCACTGGGTTCATACAGTTTTTTTTTTTTTTTTTTTTTTTTGGGTTCATACAGTTTTTGTGAAGCTAACTCTAACCCAGTCACAGATGTGCGTGTTCTTTGGGCCAGGCCAGTCGGAGACTAATCCCTCTAGTGACACAGATGGGCTTAGAGATGAGTGTGTGACTTCATCAGAGTCATTGGATGTCATGACAACTTGCTGAGACAGGTTCTCTTGCCCTCTGGGACAAGAACAGGAGTGGATGAGAAGGGTGGCATTGCTGCAGCCACCTTGCAACCTGGACAAAGTCATCTGAGGTTGGAACCTCCATGTGGGAATGCAAGTGATGTGATTCTAACCACTGAACAGGCATGCTTAGAACTTAATAGCTCTGATCTTATTGGTACTAGGACCTAATAAATCTCCCTTTTGTTTAAGGTAGTTTGGATAAAACTTGTAAGGAAAAGATGTGTAACTGACCCACACTGCCTCTCCTGGATCAAAAAGATTCTCAAGTTATCAAGATACATGACTTCAAGAACTCTCTCCAGTTCCACAGTTTTTTGTAAGACATGTGGCAGATTGTTTATGTAAAGTTTATGGGTGCCCCAACCATTGGTTTCCAATTTCATTGGTCATACCGTCATCCCACAGGTCTACATAATTCAATATGGGGAGTAACTGGGGTCCCTCATTGCCCATCTGTATTTTGTAGGGACTCTCCGGCTGCGGACTCTGTTTTACTTTGGAGACTAAAGTATCTCAAAATGTTGCCTTTTTACAGACTTTATTAAATTGTCATTTAAGAGAAATTTCGGTTGCTTTTGTTTTTGTTTGATTGTTTTGTTATTTATTGAACATGCAAGGAGTTCACAAAGCTTTCACAGGCATGCCTCAGGTAATGTGGCAGGCTTGGTTCCAGACCACGGCAATAAAATACATGTCACAATAATGTCATACACGGTTTTTGGTTTCCCTGTCCATGAAAAGTTATGTTCATGTTACAGTCTACTATGCTATATTCAGTGTACAGTAGAATTATATCCAAAGAAAGGTACATACCTTAATTAAAAAATACTCCATTGCTAAAAAATGCTGATGATCACCTGCGCCTTCATTGAGGCCTCATCTTTTGCTGGGGGAGGGTGTTGCCTCAGTGTTGAGCACTGTGAATGATGAGGATGGTGGTGATGAGGGCTGAGTGGCAGCTGCAATGTCTTAAAAAAAAGAAAGCAGAGAATTTTTCCACATTAATGGTCTCTTCTTTCCTGAAATATTTCTCTGTGGTGTCAGACGTTATGTGGTGGCATTTTACCCACAGTAGAACTTCTTTCAAAACTGGAGTCCATCTCTCAAACCCTGTCACTGCTTTATCAACTAAGTTTATATAATGTTCTATGTCCTGTGTTGTCATTTCAAAATGTTCACAGCATCTTCACCAGGAGCAGAATCTATCTCAAGAAATTTTTCTTTCTCATCCAAAGAAGTAGCTTCTCATCTGTTCAAGTTCTATCATGAGATTGGAGCAATGTAGTCACAAATTCAGCCTGCACTTCTATTTCTGGTTCTTTTGCTATTGTTACCACATTGGCAGTTACTTCTTCCATGGAAGTCTACAACCGTTCAAAAACATCCACGCGGGTTGCAAATCACCTTCTTCCAAATTCCCGTTACTGTCGATATTTTTACTTCCTTTCGTGAATTGTAATTGTTCTTAAGGTCATCTAGAATGGCGACTCCTTTCTAGAAGGCATTCAATTTACTTTGCCCGGATCCCTCTGTCTGTCACAGCTAGAGCCTTATGAAATGTAGCTCTTAAATCAGGGGTTCTCATCCTTCCTGATTGCCATGTTGTTACAAATGGAAAAAAGGGGTCATGACCCACAGGTTTGGAACCGCTATCTTAAATAATGATACTTGATCTTAGTCCTTGATTTAAGGGGCTGCAGAAATGTCAGATGTTTTCTTAACAGACATGAAAACAATATCAATCTCTTTTTACCACTCCATCAGAGCTCTCGAGGTTAACAGGTACATTGTCAATGAGCAGTAGTATTTTAAAAGGAACCATTTTTGTTTGGGGCAGTGGGTCTCAACATTGGGCTTAAAAATATTCAGTAAGCCACACTATAAATAGATGTGCTATCATCAGGCTTTGTTGTTCTATTTATAAGACACAAGCAGAATGGATTTAGCAACATTCTTAATCATAAGTGAGCATTGGCTTTCATTTAAAGTCATTGGTACATTAACTCCTAACAACAGAGTCAGCCTGTCCTTTGAAGCTTCAGACAGTGACTTCTTTCTAGCTATGTAAGTCCTAGCCGGCATCTTCTTCTGATGCAAGGCTGCTCGGCCGTGTTGGACATCTTTTGTTTATTCTATCCACTTTCATCAAGGGTCTTAGCTCTATTGTCTGTATAACTTGTTGTAGCTGCTGCAGTACACCTGCTGCTTCACCTTGGGTTCTTACTTCTGGAGATGACATCATTCTCAAACCTCACAGTCTGTTGCCTTAACCTCTTCTTCCACAGCTTCCTCGTCTCTCTCGGCCTTTCGAGTCGAGGAGAAGGAGAATCACGCTCTGAATTAGACTTTGGCTTCAGAGAATGCTGCAGCTGGTCTGATCTTCCCTCTGAACTCCTGAACCTTTCTCCGTATCTGAGTCTGCTTCACTATCTTATCATCCCTGTGTTCATGGAAGTAGCTCTTTTAATTACCTTCAAGAACTTTTCTCTCGTATTCACAACTTGGCTACAATCGTGGCCTGTCTCAGCATTGCACCCGCCTTCCTCACTAAGCTGGATCATTTCTTGCTTTTGATTTGAGAGACGTGGAACTCGTCCTTTCCCTTGAACACTTGGAGGCTGCTGCAGGGTTGTTAATGACCTAATCGCAATATTGTGAGGGAGAGAGATGAGGGGAAGTATGGTCAGTGGAGCAGCTAGAGCTACACAACTTTTCTTGGTTATCGTTGTTGTTTTGTGTGGGTATAGTTCACAGTGCCCTAAAACAATTACAATAATAGCATAAAAAGTCACTGATTACAGACCACCATAGCAGATATAATCATAATAAAGTTTGAACTAATGTGAGAAGTGCCAAAATGTGACACAGACACACGAAGTGAGCTCATGGTGTTGAAAATGTGGTACCAACAGATTCTCTTGACTCAGGCTTGCCACAAAACTTCAGTGTGTAAAAAACCATAAGAAAAACAGTGTGTCAAAACCAGAGAAAAAGACAGTGTGACCAGAAAAACAGTGTGCAATACAGTCAAACACCGTGAAAAGAGGTTTGCATGGTCAGTGACTCAGAATCAGCTAATAAGTATCCAAGTTCATAGACCCTGAGCCCACAAAATAAAATACAGACCAATTAGTTATTTGGACAATGCATTAGCTAGAGAAGAAGTGAACCAAGTGAGTCACTGAGAGTCAGGAATGGGTTTTTTGTTTTTTGTTTTTTTGGGAGAGAGTTTCACTGTGTTGCCCTGGGTAGACTGCTGTGATGTCACAGCTCACAGCAACCTTAAACTCTTGGGCTTAAGCAATTTTCTTGCCTCACCCGCACAAGTAGCTGGGAGTACAGGCACTCCCTACAACACCTGGCTATTTTTTGGTTTTAGTTGTCGTTGTTTAGCATGTCCAGGCCAGGTTCGAACCCTCCAGCTCTGGTACATGTGGCTGGTGCCCTGAGCTATAAGCGCTGAGCCAGGAACAGATTTTGAGTCAAACCTACAGAAAGATCCTTCGGTGGTTATGTTCCCAGTGGGATTTTGCCTAATTTCTTTGACAAGCGAGTAACTGACAGGTGGATTAAAACTACCCAGACTAACACATTCTTGACACCCCTGTCCTTCATCGTACCAACAGCTCTCCAGCGAATAACTACCATTTTTAGTCTGACCTACGATACTTGGCAATTTTGCTTCATCAATCTTAATTCTCTTAATGTGATTGGATTATTTTTATGTAGAAATATTTTCCCTCGTTAATGTTTTATGTTCTCTAGCTTTTGTCATTTCAAAACTGGATTCACTTAGGCTGTATTTGCTTTACTGGCATGATATAGTTCACGGATGATAAATCTATTTACTAAATCGATTTATAAATCGGCCCGGACCCAGATTCCTGTGGTTCTTGTCACCGCAATGGGAGGGAGACGGTGTTCAGAAGTGGAAGACAGGCTAGATTCCAACTGGGGTGTCCAGGAACCAGCCCCAACTTTCCCACAAACTGAGGATGTGCTGCTCTCTTTTTCCATATTGGAGAAATGATTAGGATCCAGCCTGCCCATCTCAGAGGAGCATCAAAAGGAGGGCTGAGCTCACTCCAGAGCCTTGTGGGCTTCCGTCTCGGTGTGGGGATATCAACTGCCAGCACTTTCACACATGGAGAAAAACGTGTGAGTTGTGGAAGGAGAGCGAGATGGAATCCAGCCTCTCCTGTTCTTCCTTCCCACCTTATCTAATAAAACTCAGTGTGGGAAGCAGAGTGGTTACAAATTATCCACACTGGGAATCTTATAACATCCTTTATATAATTTTAAAAATTGAACTTTGTCTATAATTTCAGAGACTTTCTTTTCCTACTGGCTGAATTCCATGGGTAAATTCCCATATGATTGTGTACAAAGCCCAGAGGGCTCCTGTCAAATCCAATATCAATCAAGGTTAAAATTACATAGACATGGAAGCTTTCTGGAGTGGAACACTTCCTGCCAGCTAGCCAGCTCTCTGGGAAACTTTGCTTATTCTAAAAGGCTGGGAGGGTGTCTTTTTTTTTTTTTTGTCAATACCATCTAATACCACTTTTTCCAGGACATTCCTTGATTCTCTATCCCCACAGAGGCGAGAGTCTTCATTTAATCTGATCCTGGGGACATGGCTATAGAAGGAGACGATTTATAAGGAAGAAAAATTGTCGAGGGTTACCCATAGATTTATTGGTGTGAAAAATACAGAAAGTCCAGATGTGACTCATTTTTGAGACACGCCATAAACATGTCAGATTTGTTTCATTTATAACAAAAGAAGATGTACCCGGCTTACTGCTGAGTTCTTTTTCTTAAGTGTGTTACTCAACTTTTCTCTTCCAGGGGAGAACTAAAACCAGAGTTTAGGGAGTGATTGATGGGTTTGGGGGGATTGTAGTTTTTTCAATGCTCCCTCCAGCTTTCTAAATTACTGCCTCTGCACAAGCTAATCATTTATCACCCTCGCCTCCTATAGTGTTTTACATGTTTGCAACTATTTCCTGCCTTCCCAATTTTTAAGATCAATGTTTAAAATGAAGGGGCTGATATCTTTTATAAATCCACTTAATGTTATTAATTTATACACTGACAGGAACACACTAGAACAGAAACCAACTTCATTTTTAAGTTTCCGCTGCATTGAGGAAGAATATTATCCACTATTGCCCAAAGCCTTCTAAAAATCATATTTCCCTGTGCACATGTAGGTTGTGTGTGTTTCTGGTTATTGGTACCCACACAAGAGATGATACCTGAGCTCAAAGTGTAGCCTTGGCCTCATCTGGGTGCTTGGTCGCCCTGCAGAGGCTCAAACCTACTGCAAATGCAAAACCTGCATTTTAATCAGCCTTGGGGATTTGAACTTAAGAAGGGCTGCTTTAGAAATTTTATTACCATTAGTTTAATTATGAAGTTAGAGCCTTGAGAATGGAGAATTGTCCGTATGTTCCATAATAAAATGGACAGTGTGTGTTTAAATCTGTCTTTGTTTCCATTGAGACAGGAACTGGAACAAGGTTTGCTAATGACTACATGATCCAACTTGTCACTCTTTTTTGTTATGCTGTCATTCCTTGCAAGCCATCGTGGGAACATATCATAAAGACCATGACATAACTGTCTCCAATTAGCAGATAAAAAGTGATACCCACACCAATGGGTCTGGACTGCAGATGACAGCTGTGTGTTCTGGCCTTTCTGTTCTTGCCTGAGCAAAGCACAGTCTCATGAGCGAGGTGTGTGGACATGCCTCCAACCAGTAAAAAATATTTCATCCTATTAGTTATTTTCTTCAAAGAGTAGGGAAAATGCTTAAATCCAATGTATTCAGTTTCTGAAAATCAGGGCAAAAATATATATATATATAAAATCCAAAAAATATGTGTCTGAAAAATCAAAAGATTTTATTTCTTTAAATAAAGTTATCATTGTTGGTTCAATTGGGTATGAACTTTCAAAGGGAAGCCTCTCAAAGAACAATAAAAGCTCTTGCTCTAAAAAGAAAACAGTTTGCAACTCACATGGGCTATATGTTTAAAAGAAACAAAAGTGGAAGTTTCCAAGTAAAGTTGGCATCAGGTTTACCGGAGTTGACAACATTTCCATTCAAATACTTATGAAGAAATAGATGAGAGAGAGAGAACTGGCACGATGACCAAAAAACAATTATCAAACAAGGAATCTACTGCCGCGCTCTAAGAGAAAGCTAACACAATGACATTGGGGTGCGTAGAACCCAAAGGTCAAACGAGGCACTTTTTCCTTTTCATTTGAATCCTGGGACCTGGCTTCAGTTGCATAAAAGCATTATGTGAGGCAATTTTCTAGCTCTTCCCCCTTCTGTGTCTGTTTAGAGACAGCACATCCCGGAAATGGTAAAGCAGGAAGCACAGGTGTCTGTCTGTGTGCTGGGCGGGGCGTCCAGCAGAAGTGCCGGGGCCTGAGAGGGGAACAATGTCCCAGAAGGACTGCGTTCATATCAGGAAGCTCTCTGGACACAGCCTGCTGGACACGGTAGATGTTTTTCTTTAAGAACTTTATTCAATCATATAACGAGGGATTTAAGCACTGCAAATAGAGAAAAAAAAGTATGTTCAAGGATAATCATTTTTCCTCCTATTCATGACACTCCCAGTCTCCTGTTGTACCTTTACTCTTTCTCATAATGGAGAGGATGATACCTTAGCTGATGTGTGGCGGTGATCAGGGAACGGTGATTCTTGTTTGGTTGGAGCAAATTTACCAAGACTTTGAGGCTGGACATGTGACCTTATCCTCCTTCCCTCTGACCTGGAAAGCTATAAGCTGACGGAAGAGGCGTTGAGCTCCACGGATCCAAGCTTCAACTTGGGAATGGAGCCTTGGCAGACTCATTTTAGATTTCATGACAAACTACATCCTCCAGCCTGGATGCTTTCAATAGTAAAATTTAGGCTTAGTTCTCCACCTGTTGACTATTTTTCCTAATTCCTCAGCTGGTTCACAACTTGAGCAGGAAAGAGGGGTGACATTTTCTGTGCTTTAAGGAGTACAAGATACAGGAATGAAGGCTGTGATACATTGTGTTACACATTGTCTAATCTCAAGCTGTGTGTCAGGGAAAGAAACTCCACCAAGGAACACGAGGAAGAATAATTCTATAAAACATGGAAAGAACCCTATTTTTTTTTCCTAAATGAGTTTGTGTATGGAACTACTTTGGTGCATGTGTGTATGAAAGAATAGTAATTTGTTAAATGTAATCATTTTAAATATGCCACAACACTTTTAATATTGTGTAGGGATTTTTTTCACCAGTGTGAAATGCATCAGACACCTAAGAAATGAAAGAGGTCTGGTCTCTTTAGAGAAAGAACGTGATAGGATGATGCTGGTGTCTGCAGAGATGTCTCCAGGACCATACCCAGCTAGTCACTTGTGAGGGGTCTCAGTTCATTCAGACATGAGGAAAGAGGAAAGAAAACTGTGAGTTTTCTGGGAAAAATGACCCTGAAGTTCCATGTGAAGACTATGCCTCCAGAAATCATTTGCACAGGACCCCGTATAAATTTACATGAATGAGCTTACTGTCCTCAATGAAATGCAAAAAGACATTCTCTGCAACAGAAGCAGAAAGTCATGAGGTGGAAAGGCCACCAAGCAGACTATTTACATTAGATGGGTTGGACAAGTGTAAGAATGATTCAGGGAGATTAAAAAGGCAGAGGTGGAATGAGAACCCATGTTGGAGACAATGAGAAACAGAATCAGCCGGAGAAAATGTGCATGTTTGATGCAAAGGATAAATGTGAGAAGTTTTCTTAGAATTTAAAACTAGGAGTTGCTAATATGAAATGGAGAGACAAAATAAAGATTTAAGAGATCTGTGATCCGGGTTTCACAAGAAGAGGGTAGAACAAAACAAACCAAAAGCACAGGAAACTTTCCATCTACGTCTGAAGACAACAGCAGAAACAGTAATCTTGACTTTAGCAAAATATAGGATGGAAAACTGAGAAAATGGACTGTGTTCTCAGCCAAATACAAAAAAGGCTACTACAAGAAGATAACCATGGTAATAATTTTGAAATGACATGGGGGAAAGGGTAAAATGTCATTCAAGAATCCTAATGAGGAAAACAGAAACTTACCAAAAGGCAAAGAAACTTACCAAGACAAAACATGTTGGCTTCAGAATCATTATCACTGCAACCCAGCTAAGGGGTCACACACAGAGTTTTGCAGAGATATGTGGTCAAATCGAGGATTAATGCCCTGCCACACAGTTGCTCATGATGAAGGCAAATTTCTGGTAAGGGCTTAGAAAGTAGTGGTTTTTATAAAACAAAACCAACAAAAACCAACCCTCCCCCAAAATGAATAATTGGAGAATAGGCACTTCACTTAATGAGTAAGGCAACAAAGTTAAAACTTTGAGATCAGAGAGATCAAAATTCATTAGTGGCAAATGCTGAAACCAGTCAAGGACAGAGTGGAGGCTACATGATTTTATGGATGTAGACACAAGATTGGAGGCATATATGAAAAAGAACTCTTCAGTTATTTATAAGATGGCAAAAAGCAGGTGATCATCTGTGTTGAAGAAGATACGCAATAGAAGAAAATAAACCTCTGATGAACTCCTGGGCTAAAAGAGTCGGTCTAAATATAGAACATCACAACATTGTTACTCATGACAGAAGTAAAGGTTGAAAGTGCACACGTGAGTACACTGAAATGTGTGTGCAAATGTTCATGCTGCTATTAATAGAATTTCATAAGTCTGCTATAAATAATCACCATCAACAATTTAGGCCTGTAAGTTTAAGGCAAGGTAATAGGGAGGAAATGTAAAACCATAAAACCAGATGACAAAAGGCAGACCGAATTTCATGTCACCATAATAACTGAAATGACAAAACTTACTAAGACAAAATGAATGTATTAAAAATATACTCAAAATACATAGGATACAGGATGTTTACAAGAGATAGACAAAATGATTCCAAACTTTCCAATAAAATAATAGGCAAGGGTGCATAGTATTCCATGGTATACATGTACCACAATTTATAAAGAAAGATGGAGACTTTACCTCTTTTGTGTTTACATGGATGGAGCTGGAATATATTTATTATTTTTAATCTTTTCTCCCTATTATGTGGATTTAGTGACTTTCTTTCTCCCTTCCTTCCTTTCCAAACCAAAAAACCACCCAAACACCCCAACCCCCAAGCGAGCCGAATTATTTTTTTAAATAAATAAAAAAAAAAAAAAAATTAAAAAAAAAAAAAAAAAAAAATTAAAAAAAAAAAAAAAAAAAAAAAAAAAAAAAAAAAAAAAAAAAAAAAAAAAAAAAAAAAAAAAAAAAAAAAAAAAAAAAAAAA
>CAUYON010025899.1:0-12086 GCA_963573935.1 Arctocebus calabarensis | reverse complement strand
ACTGGTTTTCCCATCCTCCTGGTTAGCACTGTTCTATACCTGACAGCAACAGAAATGAGAAGGAATTCCTATGTAGTTAGTAAAGTTTACGCTGTGAGCAAAATCTTTCAAAAAGCAAATTAATGAAGCAAAATAATAATTACATGGATCCAGGAGCTAAAAAGTTGGTAACTTTGTGCCTGGATCAAAATGATCTGATAATAGAAAAAAGTGAGAAGGCCACAACTAGCACTGGGCTTCTTCACCTATTTTTTCTTCAAGTCTGGGATAAATCCAGAGAGATCTTTTGAGCAAAATCTATAGTGGCTGTTTTCTGGATTGTGTTTCATCCCCATGTCAAATTAAAGCTATAAAAGATAAGCAAATAAACCTCGCAACTGGTGAGATAAGACATGAGAACAGTTATATTTTTGATACACACACAAATTTGCCAAATTATAAATATTTTTTATTTTAAAAAAATCTGAAGGTAGAAAATTGCTCTTATTACTTCTAGTAAGCAGCTACTGACCAATAGATAAAAGTTATAGGGAAGTCAATTTTCACCAAGTAGGAAGAACTTTCAAGCAACTCAAGCAAAACAGCAATGGCCAAGTTCTTCAGATAGGGAGCTTCCCATTTGAAATATCTGGATATACCTTCAATCATCAGTCACAGGACTGAAGTGGACTCTCACCCTGAGAGATAACCAACTGTAAAGCCTGAGCATCTATTATACATAACACACGCCACAATAAACTGGCTGTCTCCACCAAGCCCTAGTATAAAGGTGCCCAATCCTGTCTCAGACGTTTGCTTTCTCAGTTTCCTCCTTTGCAAAGCATCAGCTCCAAATGAGAATTGCCACCTGCCTTACCTGGATCACGTTGCCATACTGGATTACAGTCCCCAGCAATTTCCTGTTCTCTGTCTCATTCTGTTTCTTTTCCAAGTCTGCAGCATGCTGTACATTGAAAAGAAAGATTAGTCACAAAGAGAAAACAATGGGTTACAGCCCTCTGCAGCGATACAAAACAAATGTCACCAGTTAATACAAGAAACACTGAAATGAGCAAATTTCTAAGCACAGACTGAGGCCATGTGAATGAGCCCAGGAGTCTGCCAACCCAGCCAATCCACTTGGCCTCTGCTTTGTTGGCCTTTTTGGCAGGCCTCAATATTTTTTAAAGAAAATAGAGTAGGAATGGAAGGGAGTCTGCCTCGCTCAGTATTCACGTCACAAAATGGAGACACTGTGAGCCTCTTAGGGCTATTGTAGAGATTAGAGAAAATGTATGCCAGACACATGATAGGCATTCAGTAATAAACTTGAGTGATTATTATTACACATAAGTTTCTAAAACTAAGAAATGTTGTCATGTTGAACATTTCAAAAGGTAACCTAAGTTTGTTGGGGCAGGAATCTTTCCTTTTCCTTCAAATTTAGCATCTCTTCCACCTCTAACTGGAGCATAGGGATCATTAGGAAGATACATCTTTTGAGAAAAAGAAACCTAAGGAGGTAATCCTAAACCAGAGTGAAACCACAGGATAGGAGGGAAATGATCCGCATAGGCTAGTTGGATAGTGGCAAGTTGGCCACAAGAACATCAGCTCTTTAAACCAATGTTCCATTCAGAAGCTGCCCTCTTTCTTTTTTAGAATTAGTTTCCAGTCTGCTATTCCCAGTTACACAAGGACAAAATCTACTGGATTCAAGACACTTTCAGAAATAATCAGTGCTGATAACATGGCCATTCTTGGCCTGCAAGCTGCCCTCTTTCTTTTTCGGAATTAGGTTCCAGTCTGCTATTCCCAGTTACACAAGGATAAAATCTACTGGATTCAAGACACTTTCAGAAATAATCAGTGCTGATAACATGGCCATTCTTGGCCCGCAAGCTGCCCTCAGCAGTTTCTTGAACTTTCTCTTTCCCCTGTATAAACACTCTCCCTCTGGGCCTCCCACCACTTGTTCTCCCTAATTTCATGCCTGTGCTTCGCACCCCTTCCTGTGGATCTTTACAATACCCACAGGCTCTGGAGGTAGTTTTCCAAACAAAATATTGGACTGAATCCATTTGGAATGAAGGTTCCTGTTTTTGTGGAGAGCCATTTGTTCTTTCTGCTAAGCATTTCTCAGCTAACACTGACTAGAAACTTGAGGGAAGAAATGTCAAAAAGGGAAAAACTCAATGAATTCAGTCAAATAAAACAGTATTTTCCAAAATGCAGGCAGTTTTTCTCTACTCAAAACACCACATAGAAAGGATTTACCATCAGTGAATTCTTAAGTAGCATTTCCTTGATTCAAATGATACAAGAGCTCCTTGTTAAGATGGAAAATTCTCATGGACATTCCCTTGACTCTCAAGAATGTCCAGTGGCCTTGTTTCAAGAAACACTAATTTAAACTATTAAGCCCCAACTCAGTGCCTATAGCTCAGCAGCTAGAGCGCCTGCCACATACAACACAGCTGGCCAATTGGAATCCAGCCTGGGCCTGCCAAACAACAATGACAACTACAACAACAAAATAGCCAAGTGTTGTAGCCTGCATGTGTAGTCCCAGCTACTTGGAAGGCTGAGGCAAGAGAATCACTTAAGCCCAAGAGTTTGAGGTTGCTGTAAGTTGTGGTGCCATGGCACTCTACCCAGGGCAACAGCTTGAGACTCTGTCTCAAAAAATAAATAAATAAATAAGTCCCTACCTATGCTTGAGCTAACAGTATGAAAACAGTAACCCAATGGTTGCTGGCACATTTAAAAATTAGTCATCAAGGAGGCACATTTTCCATATAGAAGACTAATTAAACACCAGCAGAGCCAGGGAGTTTGTTTAAAAACACATAGAAAGTAAAAGTAGAACTGAAAATAGAAACGAAATTGGAAAATAAATATCTAAAGATTTCTTTTAAAAGATGTGTCACATAACACATCTAACACTTTTAAAACACTATTAAACTAAGAGTTAAAACTACCTTTAACTGTTAGTTAAGTTTAGTGATGACTAAGCTCACATATTACTACTGAATAAACATTAAATACATTAAGCTTATGGATCATTCTTTAAGAATTTACTTTTCCTATAAATTGTCTTTGTTTAAGGAGAAGACTCTCCAATTCATTTCACCTTTTACTAAATGCATAAATATCAAATGTGTTGAGTACGTACATTAGTTCTTAAACAACGTCCCTCATAAAACCAATTTAGGTTTTAGACAAAAACATTCATTGTGATTTTTAGGTTCAGGAGGCAAGGCAATAGTAAGATATAAAGGTAGCAAGGTACAAACTATCTCTGAGTCCCACGATCAAAGTTGTTTCTACCCTTGAAAAGAATGAGATCTGCCTTATTAAATCCAAGAATGAGCCCACACTATAAAACAGTGAACTGGTAGCCTTTCTAGAGAACAATCTGGCAAGACTAACCAAAAAGCTTCTTAATGAGCATAACTTTGACAGAGTAATCCCACTTCTAGGAGTTTCTCCTCAGCAGATAGCCTGTCATGTGCATAAGATCATACAACTTTTTTTTTTCCAGAAAAACAAAAACTGTCAGTATCCTGAATACCATTCCCTACCCATCCACTACCTGTAGGGACAGGTTATCTAAAATTATAGCACTGTCATATAATGAAATAACCATGCAGCCATTAAAAATGAAGACAGAGATTCCTATCTATTCACGACGTATTAAGTGAAAAAATAAAAAAAAGGTAGGTGAAAGAAACTGAAGTAAGCTAGCCAATGCCCAGTGATAGTTCAAAATGTAGAGACAGGAATATAACAGAAGGTGGGCAGGCAGGGAACTCACAAAAATAAAAACCAATTATCTTTGAGGAGTAAAATTCAGAAAATACATCAATTAATTTTTTTTTCCTTTTCCTGCTCCTACCTATTTTGGAATTCTTTTCCTACAATATACATGTATAAATTTCTCCAAAAACATCCTCATGTCTCTGTGGCAAGTAGCCTGAATTTTTTAAAAAGCCATCTTAAATTTGTTACTTTTCATTATTTAAAAATCATGATAATTTGAATACTTGTTACTCTTTTTTCCCTTACGCAATGGGTTGAAAATTGTTTTCCATTTCTAAAGGAAAAAATACTCTATGTTATGGTTTCTATCATTGTTATTCACCCTGCTCCCTGGGCAACATCAAGGTCAACTCCACCTCAATCACCTGTTATTTTATCTCCAAAATGGAAAAACAATTATTAAATTACTAACAGAAAGGTCACTGGAACAGTGGAGAAAGGTTATTTAAGGTCAATAAGCTCTAAATTACGTAACATGACATTGAATTAAAGCTTCAGAAGAAAAGCAATGCAGGACTCAGGCTTTAAAAGACAACGAAGACTTGTTACTCCTTTGCTCCTCCCTACCTTGTCAAAGTTTCAACTTAAGTGATCATTTTTCAGAACCCAAACAATGTAGGTCCCTGGTTCCAAGTAACAGGTAAACTGCGGTCAGAAAATAGTAGTAAAGGCTTTTAAAAATGAATTATGTGATTCGTGGGGCGTCTCACTCTGCCAAGAGACTTTTGTGAAATCATGACCGAAAGAATCAAACTCCAGTTATTCCTACAGAAGGAAAGAACACACAGTAACCAACCACTAGATGTCATTCTCCTTCAAAGAGCTATTTATGCTACTTATCTTAGTTCAAGGAAGTCAAGTGGTCTAGACAACTAATTCCTTAAATGGCATTAATTTGAAATAATCTGACCTTTGACTAGGGTGCTGCACAGTAGTTGACAAAAATAAAAATGAAAACCCAATGAAGACTGGCCATCGGCCCCCAAAGGCAAGTGGCTGCCCAAAAGACAGTATTTTAATGACCACACTGAAATAAGTAGATGACTTTCAGACACTAGGGGGAAGAGTCCCAACCAAGCAAGAAAATAGGAAATGCACAAAGCAAAACACAACGTCAACTTTCAAGACCTGAGAGTCACATTGGTAATTTTAAATCAAGGAAAAGAAATGGTTTCCTTTTATATTTTTTTAAAAGCACAAACAGTATGACAGAGATATTCATTCTCTCTCTTTTAAATGTGTATTTAAAAGTTCTCGATTGCCTTTAGGATTGGATTTTTTCCACTGAGCTGCTTTTTCACCGTTCATTTGCAGGAAGAAGCATCTGAAAGAATTGTTGATGAACATAACATATCAGATCACAGGTCACAAACAGGGCTAAAGAATCACATCCAGCTGGGCCATTCTGTGTTGGTGTTGAGTGTACGCTTTAACCCTTAATTGAATTAGTGGCCAACATCTTTTTAAAAATTGAGATATTACACATGAAATTGTGGATTTGTTTCTTCTTTGACAAAAGCAGACAGTGTGGGAGTAGCTCTTATCCCTCATTCCTGCACAGTGATGGCGGGAGTAAGAGTTGTCCCCTCCATACCCACCTAGGTGGCCTCCCCTTGGCACCCCTGCCCATCAAGCCCACTTTACTCCTGTCAACTTCCTGCTTGGCCAAGAATAATCTGAGTTCACAACCCCTGATGTAAAAAGCATAGGAGGAAAAAAAAAATTGGTATATACAAGAAAGATCTCATTGAACAGAATGATCCTTACACCAGAAAAGCAAAGGCAAGACACCTGAAGACACAGACACGAAATTCCCCCCAGGTATATGCACTAAATTTCTCTCTCCCAGGAGACCTACAGGATTGAGCAACCTTCCCCACCCATTTCACTAGATTCCCATGTTCCCAGCACAGACTTTGGGGGATTTTGGATTGACAAATGTTTGGAAAAGGGTACTTGTTGAAATTCAATTCAATTTTAATGACCACACCGAAATAAGCAGATGACTTTCCTTTCAGGGGTAAGGAGCCAGGGATGTTGGGTGCAATAAAATGCACAGTACAGTCCCACATGAGGAAGAACCATCATTCCTCCCATACAATTCTATGTCTGGCTTTACATGCCTGCAACACAATATGGTTTTATTAATAGTATCATTATCAAATTTTCCAAAAGTGCAAGTACTAATGAAAAAATGTATTTTGCATTATTCATAATATTATCAACACTTGCTGAACATTTTGGACATGTTCTGAACACCATAATACCAAATGTTGAAATCCTGAAAGATTAAAATCCCTAAAATCAAAAATCCAAAATATATAATCCTAAAAGATTAAAATCCCAAGAAACATAACTCTGGAAAAAAAATTTTAAAAATTCTTTAAAACATATTTATTTACATTTTTAAAAGAGGATTTATTTGAGAAACATAAAAACATTAACGGAACACTTTACACCATAGAATAAGCAATAACAACATACATATTTTTGCAAGCATAAACATGCACGTGTATTAACATCACACAGGATATGAGCAGACAAACCATATTCACTAAGAAGTATGTCAAAAAGGGCCAGATGCAGTGGTTCACTCCTGTAATCCTAGCACTCTGGGAGTCCAAGGCAGGAAAATTTCTTGGGCTCAGGAGTTCAAGACCAACCTGAGCAAGAGCGAGACCCCATCTCTACTAAAAACAGAAAAATTAGCTGGGCGTAGTGGCAGGAGCCTGTATCCCCACCTACTTGGGAGGCTGAAGCAGGAGAATCACTTGAGCCCAGGAGTTTGAGGTTGCTGTGAGATAGGCTGAGGCCGTGGCACTCTAGCCTGGGTGACAAAGCAAGACTCTGTCAAGAAAGAAAGAAAAGAAAGAAAAGAAAAAAAAGGAAGAAAAGAAAGAAAGAAGTCAAAAAGGGAAATGTATAAATGCATATCATTATGGCTGATAACTGTAATTGTGTGCACCCAGCTTTATATCTGCAGACATCAGAAATACCATGATGAGCAACCTAAATCTTTTGACAAAAATCATTCAAAAAGCAAGCAGGTTCACTGTCACATGTGCAGCTGCCCAACGAGCTGAGGGATTGAGAAATTTTATCTTTCATAAATGCAGATACACAAAAAGACATGTCTTCACTTATTGAGGATATTTCGATATTTTTATGTACACTCACAACATTTACACACAAAGTCAACATTGTGATAATGCATGAAGTCAAATTTGCAAAAAAATGCCTAAAATGAATCAGAACTCTCTAAAAGTCTCTACACAATACATCCAGTATTGGAAATATGGATATGAAGATGAAATATACAGCAAGGCAAATTCTTAAAAAAACATGTTGACAACTTAAAATAGTGGGGGGAAAAACTAAAACTTAAAAAGAACATGTTACGTATGAAAAGTTGCACTACAGGACTAGATTATGGATAACTGCATGGGACAGTCCTTAAATCAGTTGGCCTAACATGATGTGACTATCCTATGCCTGTGATTTGGGGATTTTAGATGTAAGAAATTTTGGAGTTAGGGATTTAGGATTTTGATCTTTAGGATGGTAACATCTAGGATTATATCTTTAGGGATTATGATCCAACCCCTTTTGGAAATCAGTCACAGGTAACATGCTTTTTGCATTGGACGCAGTCTAGAGAGGCTTTGTTCACAGGGTTCATACAAACAGGTGCAAGGATTTACTTCCTTATGTCTTCTGGAGTAGCCATCCCTGAGTATTCACTCAATGAGAGGACATAGTGTTTTACTTCCCTTTTATTTCTCCTTTATAGCTTGTTTTTAAAATTTAGTATCTATATTTATGAATTTTATTACATAAAGTTACATCACATTTGCTAAGAAAAAGTTGTAATGGGTCTGCTGAGATTGAGTATATGTGATATCATCATCATCATTATAACGATTCAATCCCTAATGTCTCCAAAGCAATCTGTAGCCTCTAAGTCTTTGTTTCCATTGTTTCTTTTTCTTCTGCCTTCTAAACCCTACAGGTGCCTCAGACTAAGGCCTACTTATCACACTCTTCTTCCTCCAGGAAAGCCTCCCTGACCAGGGCAACACCTCCTTTCCAGTGCAGATACCTGTGCCCTTTCTTTGTGTTCCTATAGCCTCAGGTGGTGTGCCCTGTAATACTGGCCTTGTCACAGAGCCTTGTTACTACCTCTCTATTTTTATTTTTTTTATTTTTTTTTTTTTACACTGCACATATTTTATTTTGAAGTAAAAAAACAAAATACAAACACACCTAATACAAATTACAATACCTCTCTATTTTTTATTTGGTATTAAGCTCCCAGAGGCTTAAGACTGTCACAGCTCATTCTTTGGTACCTAGCATGCACAGGGCTCATTCATTAATCAACAAATATTCCTTTTCTTTTATTAATTTATTTATTTATTTTTTCCTTGAGACAGAGTCTCACTTTGTCACCCTGGGTAGAGTGCTGCAGTCTCACACTCACAGCAACTTCAAACTCTTGGGCTCAAATGATTCTCTTTAGCTGGGACTACAGGCATCCACCACAATGCCTGGCTATTTTTAGAGATGAGGTCTTGCTCTGGATCAAGCTGGTCTAAAACTCATGAGCTCAGGCAATCTGCCCGCCTCAGCCTCCCAGAGTGCTGGGATTACAGGCATGAGCCATCGCTCCCAGCCTTCAGCAAATATTTCTTAAGTGCCTACAATGTCCCAAACACTACTATAAGAGCTGGAGTTACAATGGTGAACAAGAGAAACAGTGCCCTTGATCTTGCAGAGCTGTCTGATGAGTGAAAGCTGATACTTAAGGAAACTAGTAAATATAAATCTAGACTATAAGCAGTGCTGAGGTCATAAGGAAGCATGAGGAGAAAATATAAGCAAAACATCTTAGATGAGGTGGGGCCTGTCTGAGGGAGACCTTGATGGGATGACACTTCAGCTGAGACATGAAGGATGCAAAGGTCCTAGCTTAGGAAGAGCCAGAAGAAGATTCTAAATAGAACAAACAGAGCAGAAAGGTCATGAGGGTAAAGAGTTTGAGTGGGTCAAAAAAATAAACTAAAGCTCACAGGGCTGGAGTATAGGGCAGAAGCCTCAGCAGGGAAGCAGGGCCCAGGCACAAGCAATCTTGTAGATGATGAATGAAAGTCTGGATTTCATTTTAGGCACCATGAGAGTGACTGGTCGTGTGTCCTCCCATCGGACTATAAGCCCAGGTGAGGACACTGGGCTTTTCTCAAACCTCATTTGAAACAGCACACACTGAAGGAAGGAGGCCCTTCCCGCGAGCCTTACCTCACCTGATGCAGCAGGCTGCAACTTTACCATGTACAAGTCAGCAGCAAAGCAGGCTAAGACGGATGACCCCATGAACACCCTCGGCATTCAACTACTATCACTTGAGCCGCACCCCCCAAAATCACTGTTTAATTCAGTAAAATGTTTGGGTGTCTGCTATGTGCCAGGCTCTGCTATAGGCATGAGGGCTACATCAGTAAGCAAAAATGAAAAATTTCTGCCCTCACATAGCCTAGTGGGGTTCATTCTAGTGGCTAACTATGAGGGCAGATAGCCAATAAACATGGTATTTTAGAAAGATCATGATTAAAGACAGGGAAAAAAAATAAAGCAGGTATGCTGGGGGGAATAGGAAATGAGTTGCAGTTTTGATACTGGTGTGTTGGATCCTATCATATCCTCCTTCTAAACATCTCCAAAGACATCCAACAGATAAGCCTCAGAAAGCAAGGCAAAAGAACTATCATCATTTTACAAAAGGTAAAACAAATTCAGAGAGGCTCCAAAAACTGCTATGGCCACACAGCATATCAGCAGTAGAATGAGCTTATCTCTTCTATGACAAATAATGGGATAAATACAAGGATAGCAGCCAAAATTTGCAAAGCATTTATTATGTGCCAGGCACTGTTAATGTGCCTAGTATATCTCATTTTATTTAATCCTCATGAAGACTCCCTGGGTGGATATTATCATTTCCATTTTGCAGATGAGATAACAGAGTTGGAAAATAGTTATGTAACTTGCCCAAGATCACCTAAGGAGCAGAGAAGCCAGAATTCCATTCTAGGGAGTTTGCTTCCAGAGTCTGTGCTCATAAGCACTTTTTTACCCAACAGTGCCCCTACAAAATGGCATGGCTGAGAAAAGAGTAACTCTCCAGCACCTCAAAATGACTAGGCTCTATCCTTCCTAGGGTCAGCTCCCTCGCAATCTTTAAGAAAGAACCTGGGAAAGCCAGCAGCTAGAGCAGAGGTTTGCACAACTCGCTGCTGCTTTACTCAGATGTCCCCCAAATGGCCACTCAGGACCCCGGCACCAACAGCCCCGTGGAGATACGTACATGCAGCTTGTTGAGCAACACTGCGTCTGTTGTGTTGTTGGCTCCTGGCTTAGCAGCTTTCCAGAACTGCTTCTGGGCAGAATAGCGATTCATGGGGCATAGTTTGAAGAGGCAATCTAGAAGGGAAACAAAGAACAAAAATCGTTACTGATGAGGTATGTACACTCAACTTAGGAAGTAAAGGCTTTCCACTTGTATAAGGGATGATAAATCACATTCTATGAAAGCATTAATGACAGTACAAAGCCCTTCTACAAATCTCTCTTTTCAAACTTACTTCTCACCCCCTCCGAGTAAGATTACAGACGAGGAAACCGAGGTTGAGAGAAAGTCAGTCAGTCACTCTGCCACAAAGCTAAGTGGCAACAGAGCTGAAGTTCAGCATCCACATCCAGTGCTCTTGGTGCTACTTCACAGTTATCTCCTGTACTTTAGGGTGATAGACAAATACAAGGATACACAGTCCTCGCTGGACACAACAGCTAAAAACATTTCTTTATACGAATCCAACCATCTTCAGTCCTACTGAATTAAAAAAAAAAAACTACAGCAGTTTATGTGGAGGGACCTCACAGGGCAGTGGTCTCTTGATGGTCACGTGCAAGATGACCTTCTGGAGAACAGAAAGAAAACGCCTGAACTCGAATTACAGAGTCTATGCCCTGGTCCCCTCAATCTCCATGCATTTTGATGTGCTTATAGTTAGTAGGCCTGGTTTTAAATGACTGTATGCATTGTCTCAAGTAGTATAACCAACCCTCACAAAGTAGACAAGTGGCTTCAAAAGAATTCTGCAGAGAAATCAAAACATCGAAGATAGCAGTAAGTCGACCCCAGCAAACAAAAACAGGCAGAACCAACCCCTTCCCCATCATTGCTTGTGAGCCACTATTAGGAAAAAGAATGATGAGCTAATCGGATATAGGAAAAGGCACTCAGAAATTTAAAAAAAAAAAAACCACTTAAAATATTGCCTTGAATGATGAACATTACCCTAAAGACCAATGTGCATTAAGGTAATAATGATAAGATGAAGCCATCATGAATAAAAGAACACTACATCTTTTTTATTAACCTCTATTTTCTTGCTTGTTTTACACTGTATACTATTAATATCTATAGAAGAATCTCCACAGTTGACCACTTCCCCTACACTGACCACCTCCTTAAGTTGACCTAATTTTCATAGACCAGACATGCACCACGTGTATGTACCAGTGCAGTAGGCCTAATTCCTTACACTGACCATCTCCTTATATTGAGCAGTTTGTTACAGTCCCTTGGGTGGCCGACCTATAGAGGTTCTACTAAAGTACTACAGTAACACATGTGTATAACATTTTTTGGATAGGGAAATGCCATCAAGAATCCAGTAGCTGGGGGTGGTGCCTGTGGCTCAGGCAATAAGGCACCGGCCCCATATACCAAGGGTGGCGGGTTCAAACCCAGCCCCGCCGAACTGCAACAAAAAAATAGCCCGGCATTATGGTGGGCGCCAGTGGTCCCAGCTACTCAGGAGGCTGAGGCAAGAGAATCACCCAAGCCCAGGAGTTGGAGGAGGTTGCTGTGAGCTGTGTGACTCCAGGGTACTCTACCGAGGGTGATAAAGTGAGACTCTGTCTCTACAAAAAAAAAAAAAAAAATCCAGTAACTGCTTTAGAAAAGTAATATTTGAAATTTACACACCCTCTGAGACGTTTACATTTTGACATTTGGGGTTTCCAAATAGTTAATATTTGTAGAGTAAAATTAATGAATTTGAATTGAATATTCAGATTTTTTTTTTTTTTTTTTTTTTTTGAGACAGAGCCTCAAGCTGTTGCCCTGGGTAGAGTGTCGTGGCATTACAGCTCACAGCAACCTCCAATTCCTGGGCTCAAGCGAGTCTCCTGCTTCTGCCTCCCAAGTAGCTGGGACTACAGGC
>CAUYON010025897.1:0-46129 GCA_963573935.1 Arctocebus calabarensis | reverse complement strand
ACAGAGAACTCCAACGTATTAGTAAGAAAAGAACTAGTGATCCCATCTCAGCGTGGGCAAAGGACTTGAAGAGAAACTTCTCTAAAGAAGACAGGCGCATGGTCTACAGATACATGAAAAAATGCTCACCATCCTTAATCATCAGAGAAATGCAAATCAAAACTACTTTGAGATATTACCTAACTCCCGTAAGATTAGCCCACATGACAAAATCCCAAAACCAGAAATGTTGGCGTGGATGTGGAGAAAAGGGAACACTTCTACATTGCTGGTGGGAATGCAGAATAATATGTTCCTTTTGGAAGGATGTTTGGAGAGTACTTAGAGATCTAAAAATAGACCTGCCATTCAATCCTATAATTCCTTTACTAGGTATATACCCGGAAGACCAAAAATCACATTATAACAAAGACATCTATACCAGAATGTTTATAGATATTTTTTTAAAGGGAAGGAAAGAATACCACGAAGTTACTGCTTAATCTGAGCACTAGTATGTGTTGACATTGTTTGGACCCATTGTCTTAAGTCAATATTGCTTATCTCTACAATTTTCACCTTGAAATGGATGATTGAGGATTGAGTGCACATGTAGAAGATGACCAGTACAGGTCTTTACATATCACAGTGTAGCACAGTGGCAGAGGTTGTCATTTATATCCTGTCTTGACAGGTAGCTAAAGCCACCCTAAGACATGACTTTGTTGAGGCAAGATGGCTTTGATCAGGTTCTTCCAGTTACTCACTAGTTCTAAAATAATGGCTTTCTTTTTTTCAGACCCTGAATGCCAAGCTGCCCTTTTCCAGGTTACAAATCCATGGCAGGGGCATTGGAATTCTTGCAGAAAGGAATTGCAGAAAGCAAGAAGCTGGGGAATCCCCAAATTAAGGGCTGTCTACAGTAAATTTTCAGTTTTTACCCTGATGTGCTACTTCTGGGAGGCAATAAAGTATTTCCCAATCAGACATGGTTCTAATAAATCCCTCTATCAGAGGTGTTTATGGTTTTTCTTTGTTTTTAGTGCCTTGTTTATGTCTTTTATGCCATCACAGGATAAACAGAACTGTGCATTATGCTTTATTATAATAAAGACTGATTTCTTGTTTTTTGTTATATTATGGGCAGTTTGAGGTTTTTTCTTTTTTCTTTTTTGTGTCATTGAAATACAACAATGTTCAGTACATGCTCTTGGTGACCTACTTGGGGTCCTTCACTGATACACTCATCCCCCAGCTGCTGTGCAAATTGGCTGCTAAGAACTGACAGCTGCAACCTTTTTGGGTCCAGAGGTTATCCAGAGACACCTGGATTGCAGAGCTCAGAGGTACCTGGAAGGTTCTGCACCATCCTTCTTGAGAGGCCTATCACCGAAGCCTGACCACACATTTGCATGAAACCTAGCCAGCTCAAAACAATGGATCAACCATTCATACTCCAGGTTTTCTATGGGATCAGTCTGAGACAAGAATACAACAGAGCCCACACCTTTGACTTGCCCTGTATCCCTTCTTACCAGCTTCTTTTGAGACCTTGACTCTCCATCAATCTGTTGGTCAAGAACCAGCATCTCAGCCTACGTTTCTAGGGAAGCTGATATAAGACACCCCACAATTTTATGTTTGTAGAGGGCTATGTTGTAAAATGAGAAGAAGGAGTTCAATGTGATTGGTGAGAGGTGAGTAAGAGGGAACACATCCCTGTTATTATTGGTTAAAATTTTTAGAGGAAAAGATGAAAGTTTCTTGCCCTTTCCTAGGATAGGATTCAGCCCACCAAAAAAAACTCAGGGGGCTGACACTCAAGGAAATAGATGTAAAGGGTTGCCATGTGTCTGTATACAACAGAGATTCCCCCAACTCTTCCTTTCTACTGTGTGTGTGCCTATAACTCAAAATGAGTAGTGTGTAATGGCAGCATGGAAAGAAGAGTGGTGTATTCGTTTCATTTAAGACAGAAGAAAACCAAGCATCATATCACTTTTCATGCAAAATGGTAGCAATCCAAAAAAAAGTGCTTATGGCCAAGGCTTGTGGGACTCAGCTTTGGTTCTGACTCTGCTAGATGCCAGCTATGTGACACTGGACAAGTCACTCAACCTTTGGCAGTCTCAGCTTCCTCATCTGTGAGATGGGTCAGTGGAGGAGTGGCCTTTGGGAAAACAAACCTAAACTGTGGGTAGGCAAGTTCCATCTCAGCCCGTTTATCTCAGAGCAGGGCAAAAAAGTCCTTTTAACTGTCATAAATGTTAAACAACTGTGAAAATTATGTGAAATCAGCACTATAATTGTATAACATTAGTCACAGTTCCATTTGTTCTGAGACAGTGTAAAAATTACAGATGTTCCCAGTTCGAGGGAAGAAAACCTACTACTACCACATCCAAGTAACCCAAGCCTCTCCGTCACATTGCATTTCATCACACCATATCCATGACTAAGGGTCTCAGAGGGTGGGGCTAGAGGAGTCTTATGATCTCCCTTGGGATCCTTAGCAAGGCCTTGCTGTCTTTTCACTAAGTGTGTGTGTGTTTGTTTTATTTTTATTTTTTTGAGCCAGAGTCTCACTCTAATGCCATGGGGAGAGTGCTGTGGCATCATAGCTCACAGCATCCTCAAACTCCTTGGCTTAAGCAATATTCTTGCATCAGCTTCCTGGGTACCTGGGACTATAGGTGCCTGCCCCATGCCTGGCTAGCTTTTCCATTTTTAGTAAAGATAAAGGTCTCACTCTTGCTCAAGCTGGCTCAAACTCACGAGCTTAGGCTATCCATCTGCTTTGGCTTCCCAGAGGGCTGGGATTATAGGCATGAGCCACCCCGCCTAGCCTATCTTTTCACCATAACAACATAGATCTTAAGGAAACACAATCTAATGTCTCCTGTTGGCTGAGCCCACCTTTTTTGCTAGGCAAACAATTTTCATTCTGGGTGATAAGGAGGTAGGTGCAAACACAGAGAAATGGCTCCTATGTGTCACTGCATATGTCTGTGGTTGCAGGGAAGTTCCAGGCACCATGGTGTCCCAGAAATCATGCTGTGAATCATCTCTTCTCTTGCCTACAAATATTGGATTCCTAAGCACAGAGCAGAGTGGTGAATAATTCATGTTTTAATGAGAAATTAAACTCTCTTTCCAAATTAAAAAAATTAGTGTTTTAATATCTTTGTCAGGATTGTCTGTGTTATTTGTACTGGAAGCTGTTTTTAAAGTTTATTTTTCTTCTTTGGTGTGAACCCTGAAGAATGGTTTGTACTCTTGGTGAATCACTGAGGTTCCAGGAAAAATTTTAGCATCTGTGTAGTGCTGGCAAGGTAGTGTAGCATGACCAAAAGCAAGACAAGGAAGCCAATAAGCAGAGGAAGCTTCTGGACTTGAATTTAAATTAAGGCTCTCTACAAACCAAACTTGCCAGATTAATATATTTGCATAAGGGCAGCTATAGGATGGGCATGACTAAACTTTTAGACATAAAAGTAAATCCACCCAGTTCTCTTGGAGTTAATTTCATAGATTCCTTAATCAGGGAATTAGTCATTTATCGTTTCAATCAGTAAGCCTTTATTGAAACAGCCAAGGGGTATAGGGTTAAATAAGGCATCCTTTCTTACTACTAGATAAGACTGTCAAAGTCTCCCAGAGGAAACATATATAAACAAATAAATATAAACAATACAATGTCATAAAGATCGTGATAGAGATATGAACAAAAACCTATGGGAAGAGTAATTTGGCCTGGAAAAATCAGGAAAGGCTTCACAAAGGAAGTGACATTCAAAGAGTCCTTAAAGGTCATATAGTAAATGAGAAAATCTCATGAATGTTATGTCAATCAGGTTGATAAAAATATCTCAGATTGCATGTGAAGCCCGCACACTGTACCCCATGATTGAACTTATGTACACAGCTATGATTCAATAAAAAAAATAAAAATAATAAAAGCACTTCCCATTGCAAAAAAAAAAAAAAGGATGTATAGGAGTTGTCTAGATAGAGAGGAGAGTGTCTTCCTGGCAAAAAGGAACCAGAACACACAAGGCAAATGAACACTGATGGGAGGCAGTGGAATGGTATGACTATTTATGGTGAGGAGGGTATGAAGAAAGGCCTGTCTGCCAAGCCAAGGACTTTGAATTTGATTCTATAAGCTATCAATAGCCATAAACCGTTGGGTGAGGGATCTTTTTTTCTTTTAAAACTTGGGAAATATAAGCTCAAATCTGAGTTTTAGCAAAAGCATGGAGACAGACTACATAAGCCCAAAGTCCGAAAACAAGAAGGAGGAAAGAGATTGTTTAGTAACTAATGAGGGTGAGGATCAGAGGCTTGGCCATGGAGCTAGTCATCTGCAGGACCCTGGGTGTGACTGTTTCCTTAATTCTGTTCCCAAGAGGCTCCTCATTTACTTCTCTTTAGTTTCTGCACTATTGTGAAATCTTGATCTAAACTACAAAAGAACCCAAGTGAGGGAGATTTAGCAAGAAAGACGGGTCAAATTTGAGTGATCAGCTTTCAGATGGTAGTTAAGATCATGACCACCCAAGAAAAGGATATAAAGAAAAAAAGGTAAATTAACAGCTCTAGGGAATGCAATCACTTAAAGATGGGCGTAGGGGTTCCAGGGATGTCTCTTGATTACCTCTGTAGTTAGCAAGGTCATCTCCTCAATTTTGGAAAGAGTGGGGGACTCCCTACATCAGCAGGGCATTTAAGGCTTGATCAAGATGTTCAAGACAGGGACACTGTGGCAGAAACAGTCACACGTCTCTCAATATCCTTTCTCCTTCTTCCACTCAACTGATTATGGCTAAAAGATCCCCCACCCAACTGTTTATGGCTATTGATAGCTTATAGAATCAAATTCATACATTTAATTGTATCTTGGGTCCAAGGTCTTCCAAAATAAAAGCTACATTTTCATACTTCCTGTAGCTACTGTAGCCATATGACTGATTTCTGTGTAATAAGATGTAAATTGAAATGATGGGGACAATTTCCATGCTGTCTCCTTAAAGAAAAGGGACAAACCCATCCTTTCCCATTCTCCTTCCTGTTTCTTACCTGCTAAAACAGTGAACCTGGTAGCAAGCCATTTAGGACCATGCGTATGAGGATAATTCCCTGCGGATGATGGAGCAATGACATAGGGGATCCAGGAGCCCTGCGCACTTCATTGAGGGGTGGTGCCATAGCAGCTTGTATTTTAACTTTGCTACCCATTACTATGTAGTTAAACCTGTATCCTCAACCAACACTATGCTAGGATGAGGTAGAGTTCTTTGGCATTGACAATCCTATTGCTGCCATAAATCTTACAGTGTTTATGGATGCTGTCTCTTGAAGAATCAAGCCTCAAGTCTGGGGCTCAGGTTTGAGGACTCCTGGGTTCTCCTAAATTCTGAGCCATGTGAAAAATAACAAAAACATATAAAACACAAAAAGACCAAAATATCACCATGATTAGTGATAAAGCAGTATTGGAGAATACATGGCCTGTGTCAGTGGCAACTGAGCTTCCTAACGTTGACTTAGACACCATCGTTCAGAAATAAATGTAATTATCCAGCATTCACAGAGGCACCTGGGCCACTGTAGACCTCCTCTGTGGAGCTGATAGGAGTGTCACACCAGCAAAGCCCCCTCCCTATGGCAGAAACATAAAGGTTAGGGAACAGAGAGTGTTAACTCCTAACGTTTCAGGTCCCACCAGGATGGAGAAAGATGTGAGGGGAGGTCCACGAAGCTTGGAACCAAAATGAGATAAGGCGAACAAAGGATAATCAATATCAGGAAAATGTGAGCTTAAAATTGGCCAATAATGCTGCATCAGTCAAGGCTTTTAGGACATAGGACAAATGTAACATCAGTCTGATATTCATGGCAATTCTGTATCAACTCCCCTGCAGCTTCTTCTCAGCTTACTGCTTTGGCTTTGGGCATTGTCTGTCGAGGAAATGGGAGTGGGAACTGGAACCAAGTTCTTTTTGGGGTTTCTGACCTCACAGTGAACAAAGGGCAGAACTTTCCACGAGGCCTAATTTTTACCTGGCTTACCATGGCAACAGGAATGATGAGGGTTGATATTATAAAATAAAATAATAGTAATTTTAATTTTATGATAAAAAAATATAAATTCTTGCAATGAAGATAAAAAGTGTGCAGTGATCTCCATCTGTAGGCTAAACCAACCATCATAACAAATGAGTGGTTCAGTGAGGAGCTGTGACTGCTCCCAGGGAGATAACAGAAATACAGCAGAACCTCCGTAACTGACCACCTCCCTACATTGACCACCTCCTTAAGTTGACCTAATTTTCATAGACTGGACATGCACCACATGTATGTACCAGTTCAGTGGGCCTAGTTCCTCACATTGACCACCTCTGCATGGTGAGCAGTTTGTTACAGTCCCTTGGGTGTTCACCTTACAGATGTTCTACTGTACTTGTGTTTTAGGGGGGATTGAGGTTTGGCACTAACAACTGAAGGTAGTGTTAACATTTACTGGGCACATCGTATGGGACTCCTCTGTACAATAGAGAGTTGTTCCACACAAAATATTAATTGCACTGGTGTAGATGGATTTAAATCACAAGTTCTTCATATGTAGCTCTTGTCACAATGTAGAAAAAGGCCAAGCAGAGCTCAGATCTTATTTTCCATATCTGCCTCCTCTGTGTACATTTTGCCTTCCTAAGCAGTGTATCACGACATTCCTAAATTGTATCTAAATGTATTTATTTGTTCATTTATTTACTCAGCAAGAATTTGGGGGCCACTACCATGAGCCAAATCCTGTTCTAGGTTCTAGGAACATAGTAGTAATTAAAAAAAAAAAAACTAAACTAAAAACCTCTCACATTCAACTTACTGTTTTGAGGGAAAAGAAGTATAAAGAACAACAGCATGATTCCTCTTCATGTCTAAATAGAGAAGCCAGGAATCATAAGATTTTTTAAGTAAAAGACAAAGATCTCACTTTTATGATAAATAAGGAAGCTGAGGCCCAGAGAGTCTCCAAGCTTGTTCCAGGTCACGTGGAATACAACAGACGGGTTAGGGCCCACAGATGTAGTTACCTATAGTTCCCCCATATTTTATTGCTCTGTATTTTGTTTCCATCTCAGTCAGGAATGGTACCGAAGACCTAAGAATGATAATCACTGTATCTACCTTAGTTCATGGTGCTTGGGTTTGCTTCATGGCAACCCCCAAAATTATCCTTCCTGGTTAGAAAAGTCAATGGACAAACGGGAAGGTAAATCATTATCAAGCAGTCTTTTTAAAAAAATTGATCATTGCAATTCAGTAATTATTTACTGAGCATGTACTGTGTGCCAGGCGCTCTGCTCTGTGCTGAGAAGGATTCCAAGATGAAAGAACTATTGCTCCTTCCCTCAGGAAAGTTACTGAGTAGGGAAAGTGACAGATGGCAGGTAACTACAGCACAGGGTACAATATGATAAATGTGGTAATAAAATTATAAAGGCCTGTGGGAGCTGAGAGGAAGAGACGAATACCAGCTCCTCCATAAAGTGCTCCCTAATTTCCCCAAATGGAATTTGAAATGGGACTTGAAAGATAGATGGAATGTTAATAAAGGGGGAAAGACCTGCTTCAGTTTCTCATTCAAGGTGACAAATCTCTCGGAGGTCAAAAAAAGAAAAAAAGAAATCTGAGATCCTGAACTGACAAAAACAAAGCAAAGTAAGTTTTTTGATCAGTAAGCAGTTCTAGTCCCGATAACCGTTGAGAAGCATCTCCATTGGCCAATGAATTTCAGAGTCCTAGTATGATAATAAAATAACCACTGTCACTATGTTTGTTAAGCACATACTGTGTCTCAGAAGCTGGGCTCTTCATATGCGTGCATTATCTCACTTAAATCTCAGATTGACCCTTTGAAATAGGTGTGACTATAATCCTCATGTTGCTGGAATAAATTATGCTGTAGAGGGGACACGTAACATGTGGGAAGTCACATAGCTAACACGTGTCAGGGCTCAGACTATAATCCCTGCTTTGTTGCTTTTAAAGGCAGCATTGTGATGTCCTGGTACATGGTGATACGATGAATTCTTCTCTTCAAAGTTATAAAATTCACTCTAGTCTACATTTCAAAAGCAAGTGAAAAGTCGCATTTCTCAAAAGCGTGTGTTTAGCCAGCATGGCTCAGCAAGAGCACACACCTGCTGCATGACGGTGGGGCCCTGGGCTACCGTGACACCACCGAAAAGGTGTTTGCAGCAGGGTCTGCTTACCCAGTAATCTGTTAGTCATATCACATGTATCAGAATCAATCCCTGTGATTCTAAAAACCACTACATACAGCTCAGGGAATCAGAAGATATTCCATGAAATGGAATTTTCATGATTTTGTTTGTTCACCCCCTGCTGCTTCTTGAAGACCCATGTCAACCCTTCATGAAGCCTCCCCCGGTCCACAGCTGTCTTCAAGGTTTCATGCTCACAGCTCCTACTCCCAGGTCATTTGCAGAGTGGCATTTGAGGCAGGAGAAGCTCTATGTCCCTATCATCACGTGTACTTGATTCCATTTCTTCCTGCAAGGAAAACCAACACTTCAAGTCGTTCCCTAAACCCTCCCAGTTTCCCCTCCCCAGAGGAAGGAGAAAGACTGATCTGACTGTTCCCAGACAAAGAGGGTCTGGCCACCTGTCACTGCTCAGCAGAGTTCAGGTCCGATCAAGCTTTGTTATCAGAAGGCAGCAGTTACAGAGAACAGCGAAAGTAGCCTCTCAATTCTGTTCTGCCTCAGTAACAGTTCTAATAACTTTTATAATGGGAATACGAGGAAATAAACCTGGAAAATTTTAACTTTATCTGACAGAACACATCAAAGTAGCCTTCATTCTAACAATGGAAAAATGTTTAAACAACATAAAGGTAATTTCACTTTAATAAAAGATCTAAGAGAATCATCAAAGAAAAAATCATATCCTCAAAGTAACCTTTACCCTACCAATATCACAATACCTATTGTCTCTGTGAGACTGCTTCCTCAGAGTCTCTTGAGATAAACCTCCTCCTGAAGATGGTGAAACTTCACCTAGATAATCATGGGGGTGTGCAGACTAGCTCAGCTGTGCTGCTCAGCTTAGCTTCTCAGACTCCATCTTGCAGACTGCTCTTCTGGCTTCAAGTGGGGGACGAGGGGGGTTAACTGTACACCACACTGTGTGGATCTGGATCTAGGGAGAAGGCAGGGACATGGCTCTTTGGACCTACCCCACCCCCCACCCAGCCCCGTCCCATAGGTGAGGCTCCAGCAGGCCAGGTCTTGGCTCGATCTGCTCAGCTTTCCATGCTATGTCTACCCAGGGAGGTCAGGCATGTTTGCTCCCCGGGCCAGGTTCAGGGAGGAAGAGGCCCTGCCATCTCTCTAACCCAGCCGCCTCACTAAGAGGCTGACAGTAGGTATGGACCCCCAGTTCGCTTTCTGAATATGGTCTCAACTGATTATAATTAGTAATATGCAGTGTTCTACCTAGGGTGCATTCTCAACATTTATATAAATTATATGAATGAATGCATCTTCCCCCACTAGATGGAAGCTCCTGGAACACAGAGGCTGAATACTGAATAGTGGGAAGAGCACTGCACGTTATTCTAAAGACACAGCTCTGGGTCAGGCTCTGCTTGAGGTCACTTACCATTTCTAAGCCTCAGTTTCCTCACTCGTAAGATGGAAAAGATAATACTCATGTACTCATGTTCATCTCATGGGAGAACAGTGAGGGTTAGAGCAAACAGCAGATGTATGAGAATAAACCGAAGTGCCCTAAAGAGCTTTCTATTGTTATTGTCATTGTCATTATTATCATTATTGCTAAACTTCCTCACTAACAGAAAAAGAAGCTATCACTTATTAAACACCAACCATGCGCCAGATGTTTTAAATACATTCATGACGCTCTTGAAGTTTGTAAAGTACAATCCAATAGTTTGAAACTTTGTTGCACATTAGAATCACCTTTGGCTCTTTAAAAAATACCAATGCCTATCCCTTGCTCCCAGATATCTGACCTAATTGGTAAGGGGTGTACCAATTAAGAGGTCTCATAAAAGATCTGTAGGTAATGAGAATGTACAACAAAGTTTGGACACTGTTGGCAAAGTCTTTTGATAGCTGGGAAAAAGGGTAGAGGCATGTTTGGGTGGAATCAGATCAGAGGACTTATATTTCCCTCCTCAGCACTGGGTAGAGGTGCTCCTCCATGGCAGTGGGAAGGGTAGTCTGAACAGCTGTGGGATCTAACAGTTAGGAGATGGCTTGGAATAAGAACACACAGGGGTTGGAGGAAAATAGATATTCTTTTAAGAAGAACTCCAGCCCTCTAGCTGACCTCAGGGTCACTGCTCCATTTGCTTTGGGTATTAGCATTTATAGAAATAATAATAAGGAAGCTCCAGCAACCAATTTAATAGTACCAAGCCCTTATCTCCTTAATAGAAAGGACCAAAGGATAGCCTGGGACTCAACTTATGTTTCCCTCATTCCCAGTCCATTTTTTTTTTCCAGTTCAACTTAATTCTTTAAAAGTCTTCTAGTAAAAACAGTTTAGGGAAAAAAAATAGGGAGCACAAGTTCTCACTCTGTTGCCCGGAGTTAGAGTACAGCAGCAACAGCATCATAGTTCACAGCAACCTCAAACTCTTGGGCTCAAGCAATTCTCCGGCAGCAGCCTCCCCAGTAGCTGGGACTACAGCTTTGTGCCGTTACACCTGGCTAATTTTCTGTTTTTTGTAGAGATCAAGTCTTGCTATGTTGACCAGGCTGGTCTTAAACTCCTGGTGTCAAGTGATCTTCCTGCCTTGGCTTCTCAAAGTACTAAGATTACTGGCCTGAGCCACCATATCCAGCCTACGGAATGTTCCCATCTAAGAATAAAACAAATACAGACCCCAATTTTCAAGTTTTCTTCAGCAAGCTGTATGTTTCCAAATAATAGTAGATCCTTATAAAATGTTATAACTTGTTAGCTCTGCTGGTTTAAACCGCTGCCTTTTGTAACAGTAGACTCTATAAATGTAACAGATTCTTTTTCAGATTGTGCAAACTTGCATCTACTGTTTTAATATAGCCTCACCATTTCCCACATTTTGCCAGACATGCTGGGGGAAAGGCTGATTCTTATAACGTAGGAAACCTAGTGTCCAAAAGGAGAGACTGGCTATTCGTTTATAAATAGATATTATTTTCCTAACATTGCAGATAAGTAAACTGAGGCTCAGGGTAATAACTTGTTGCACAATAATGCCAGACAAGGTTTGTCTGGCTCCAAAGTTGATGTGCATGTGTGTTTGCCCAGTGTATCATGCCACTGCCTTCTATGCACATATAATTTTAACCTCAAAAGATATTTTTTTCTCATAGTTAGTACACAGAATGCTAGATCGCCCACCTTTTCCCCCTAAGCCAATCTTGGATGTAGCCAATCACTATATCCAGTGATCTAGTGTTTGACAACACAATACTTACCACTTGGTTGGTCGGGGTTATGTGAATGAAACAAGTTGGCAACTTTTGTTCACTTTCCAATCTAGAAGATTTCACATCTTAGAAAATTCAGGAACCTTTTCTCAGTAGTGCATTGACACATCAGTAGAGTTTGCTTGTGGGTAAGAATTCCACTTGGGGAGAGGAGGTCTACTTTGGAATATTCCTTCAAGTCATAGAAAAGATCTATTGTCATTGCATATATGGTCCCTCCCTCCCACACCAAGCCTTTGACACAGGGGTTATCCGAGGTGTAAATGCCATTGTGTCCAACAGTCACCTATAGGAGACCTATGGATTAGAATAGCCTTGACAGGCAAATGGGCAACTGGAAGGTGCCTTCAATTGTGTTAAACTAGTTTACTATTTTCTATAATCTGGAAGAAAATGAGATTTAGGAAGTTTTTCTAGTGTGAAGAGAAGTCAAAGAAGAAAACAAGTGCTGAAAGAAGAACTGGACTGTTCCTTGGCATCCATTCTTGCATTTTCTACCACACTGTACCCCCTAATCTTGGAAATTTTCCTTTGAAGAATAACACAGCTGATTATGACAGAGTAGGAAGAAATATTTGGCTGGAAATTCTTTTCCAATCAGAGATCTTAAGCCAGGCCACCTTGAGCCTTCACTAATTAGAAGCAAGAAAAGGAATGAGCAGTAGTTAGGGGATAGAAGGAAAAAACCCAACTTGACAGCCTTAAATAAGTGGGGCCAGAGCTACTCATGAGGAAAGGAAAGTCATTTAGAGACATTTTTACAAACTGTGGTATCCTTTCCTTTGATGCTTCTCAGTTAAGATAAACGTTAAGCACATTCTATTCCACCCCTAGGTCATTATCAAGTTGACATTGTAATTACTGACTGTTGTATCCCTGCCTCTGGACAAAAGCTCTTATCCCTAAGACTGAAAGCAACAGACGTAAGAACTAATGTGAACAGAATACTTCCCATACATCAGTATTGTTGTGGGTGTTTTATATTAATTATCCCAAATGATTTAACTTAGAAATCCACCACAACCATTTCACAGATAAGGAAACTGAGCCACACAGAAAACTTATATGACTGCTCCAAGATCTCAAAGATGTGAGTGGCAAATCTGGGGATTAAATTCACGTGTCTCTGCTCCAGAGTCTATGCTTTTTCATTGTATCATTATCAATGAAGATTTGTTTTGTTTGAACAAACTTATCAGAACGTATTCCCAAAACAAGGGCTACCATCCCATGGATGACTACTTACCTCAAAAGAGAAGAAAACAAAATAAACTCAAAAGCACATGAGAGGGGCGGCACCTGTGGCTCAGTGAGTAGGGCGCCGGCTCCATATACCGAAGGTGGCGGGTTCAAACCCAGCCTCGGCCGAACTGCAAAACAGAAAAATAGCCGGGCGTTGTGGCGGGCCCCTGTAGTCCCAGCTACTCGGGAGGCTGAGGCAAGAGAATCGCCTAAGCCCAGGAGTTGGAGGTTGCTGTGAGCTGTGTGACGCCAGGGCGCTGCACCGAGGGTGACCGAGTGAGACTCTGTCTCTACAAAAAAAAAAAAAAAGCACATGAGAGGCCAGAGCAAGACACTGCACAGGCATCAGTCCCTTACCGTGGAAGGCTGCCCTGCAACAGCCCTGGCCAATCACCGTCCCTCTAGAATCATCTTCTGAAATAGTCCTATAAGCCTTATTACCACATTTCCACCCTGTCATTGACCCAAGCCATAGTAACCTGCTTTTGATTACCAGATTAAATTCCAAATTTTCCCGAAATGACTTATCGATGTGAAAAATAAATCCGATTACCCTTAAAACCAATAACTTATCACCACTGAAGATATTCAAGAATGTGCTCCTGCCTGTGAATTCTAAAGAGCGACTCCCCAGAAATATTTCTGGCAGAGGCAGCATCACTGGGATTACATTGGTATTCCATGTAAACTTCCTTGAAGAGAACTGTATCTATATGCCTGGGTATTTTAATTGTTTTCAAATATCAGTCTTATTACTCAATATTTGTACCTTCAGGGGAATTGCAAATTTTGCACACCTGAAATGGTTTTACCAGGGTGCTTTATTTTGGAAGAGAATGTGTTATAGTATTTAAAACTCATCTCCTCAAATGTTTGTAAGCCATTGGTCTGTCTTTGTCAGAGAAGGTTCTGTTCATATCTCTTGCCCAGAGGTAGATGGAATTGTTTACTTAATCAAGCAATTTTTTTTGATGATTTTTGAACTTGGATACTCACTCAGTGACCTCAAGATTGGATCATTAATTGCAAGATATTCTCTCCTGATGTATTTTTTGCTTTCACGTTTTTCTGAAAGATGTATTACTAACAATATAATATCAATACTGTGTTTGTCCTTAAATTAGATATTATTTGTTTTCTAATGCCAAAGACCAGGGGTACCTTGAGAAAAAGAGCCATTTTCTAGAATAACACCTCCTTTTAAGGGCAAGAAGAAGTAAAGGGGGAAATTACACATTGATAAGAAAAGGTGTGGATTTTGTAAAGGTTTTCCTTGTTAATACCAACTTTTGGACCCTAGAACCAATTAAACAAAATTACTGGTTTAGGGTAACCCCACAAAGCATGAAAAGCCTAAGAATATTCTGAGCCAAGTGAAACTGGAGATTCAAAAGTTGATTAAGATTAATTTCCTAATTTAAAAAGTATTTTGGTAGAGTAGGAAAGGGTATTTTAGGCCTGTCACCTCAGCCCACACTCAGGCCCCAGTATGACGGATATGACTGTGGCGAGTCCGGCCCTTCTAGGTCTACAGCAGCTCAAGGGAACTGGTATGGCCCTGGGCCAGGGGTGTAGACTACCCTGCTGCCACATTCCATACGATGGTTACATTTTCCTGTGGAGCAAGGATGAAAATCATCATTAAGTTTGAGTCTCAATCCTAACCCTTCACTTCACTCCTTCTTCGAGATGACCTGCTCATCCTCTGAGCAGCGGAGCATCCAAAAACATCTGCAATTTATAAGAAATACATCAACAATGGCACTCCCCAGATTAAAGGTCAATAGACTTCCCAGTACGGAAGATTCCTTCCCCCTTGCAGGATGTCTGGTTGCATTCACATGCCACTGTTGGAAACTCAATGCTTCTTCTCCAGCCTCTGCCATCCTGCTTGGCCTCACTGGGTGCAGAGCAGCCCTGAGGCAGCCTACTGTTCTCACCTAGCAGCTCTCAACCAACCTCACCACCGGAGGGGGCTGCCCCGGACCCAGTGCAAGCCCTCCCCAGCCTTTCCTTTGCAAAGCCCAAGAGGAAGATGCAGAGTGGCACAACAGCTGCAGTGCTGGCTTGTTTTTGACAAATGGGCCTGTCACTCCTCCTATTGATTAGCAATATTATGACATTTCCCTTCAAACACACAGATGTGCCACAGCCAGTGACAGGGCCATGGCTCTGGGTGGAAAATAAGGTTTGCTATTGTTTGTGGTTCCCCCTCTGCATCTGTTCAGATCCAGAGAGATGAGAAACCTAAGATTCTGATACTGTTCAAGTGATTTCATTCAAAGACGCGGATGTTCTGACCCACATACACATTAATAAGGTATGGCGGTGAACACAAGGGAGGGAGCACGTGGCTTTCGCATGTGCAGAAAACTGCAGAAAGCAAAGATGTCCTCTGTGCTCAGAAAGTGGCCCCCCCACTCTGACTTGGCAGAGTCACTCTTCAAGTCCTCTGACAACATAAATCAAGCCCTAGAGGAGCCTGTCATTTCTGTCCCATTGCAGGAAACGCGTGACGGGAACTGGCGAATTAGTGGTTTATTGCCTTCTCCCATCCCAAAGTGTCTTTAATCTTCTCGTCCTGGGCCTGTGAGGCTGATGGTGTGTTAAGGAGGGAAAGGCACCTAATTCTGTTTTCTTTCCCTTCTACAAAGCCTGATACATGATAACGTGTGCCTGCCTTAATTTGTGAAGCTTCTACGGGGCATTTACCCACAACCTATTCTCAACATCTAGTTCCACATCAAGAAAAAAAGGCATTCTGAATAGCAGTCCATTTAAGTAAAAAAGGAAAAGTGCATCATGCAGTCCAACATATGGTACATTTTGAGGTAAATTACAGGTAATTCACTAACATTTCCAGCAGGGAGATTGCCATTGTGGGACTCTTGTGTATCCATTACGTTCTATTGTCATTTTTGTGGTTAAAGGAATCTCTGAAGCCTTTGAAGCAGAAAAAGCAACACTCTCTACACCATTTTGTCTGGCTCGGGAAAATTATTATCCTGTAAACACACGGGACTGATCTGGCAATTTGATTTAGGCAAAGCTGATGGAATGCAGGCTGCAAGGGGCACGGGTAGCACGGGTGTTACACTGCCAAAGATCTGGGGGTTGGCAAATGCAACAGTTATTAAATAAATAGAAAAACGAAATTTGAGCAAACTAGAAACAGTCAGGCCAACACTATTGGATGAAAGAGGAAAGAAAAGAGGAATTCCCTTGGGGGATGGGGAGAAGAAACGAAAGGAAGAAAAATATTGCCTATTAGCCCTGGGGGTCAGTGATGTAAATTAATATGAGCTAAATGGGATGTGACCAATTTGTAAGGCATTTGTTTCTCTCTTCTGAGATGGGAGATCTCCATTCCAAGCAATCTGAACCCGCCCTAGGCTACCCGACGACTAGTCTCTGTAACTGAGATGACCACCTCGTGCTGATATATAAAACTCCTTGTACCTCCTACTACATCCCAAGCCTGACAGCCTCATAAATGTACTCCTGTGACACTAATGTACTCTCCATTTGGGACAAAAAGTACATGTTGGGTCCTGGCTTCTTGGGAAAGATGAAGAGGAGGGAGAGTAAGGGAGAAAGCAAGGACAAAACAAGCACCCCCTGCGTACTTGGCTGCTCTCCGTATTGTTTGAGCAGCCTTTGTGTCTGGACCTCTTTGTGCCTAGACCGCCAGCAAGAATTAACAAGAATTACACAACTTCCAACAGCTTTGTTCACATCAAAGAGCTTCTGGAAGAGCTCTCCAAGCTCTGAGGCTGAGCCGCCCTGTGCCTCCCCTACCTTCATCCTAAATCAAGCTTTTATCTGCCTTCCCATCGAAACTGATGCTAAGGGTCCCTGACACACACATCCTCCAAATAATTTGAACTTGATCTGAGGCTTTCGGCCTTTTTGACTCAAAAACTTGCGTATGATCTGCTTGGCAGCCATCCACCTCAGCATAGGCAATTGTGGGCAGTGATGTTGATGGCCACAAAGAGCAGTTGCCATGGCAATACAAAGTTCAAAGGAAAGGCCCTGAGTGGTGTCAGAAAAGGGGAGAGTGAAAGGCTTCTCTTCTCTGAGGTGGACAGGTGCTGGCCAAGTGATGGGGGGCAGTATAGACCATTTGCTATTACAATTCTGCCTGAACTATGTATTTATTTGGTACTTTGAGGATCTTCTAGTTCAATAGGAAGCATTCATGACAGAGAATTTGAAGACTGCATGCTAGCCTCTGTAGTGAAATAGTTGAGTGACTTTAACCTTGCTGTGCATTCGTTTCCTCATCTATAAAGTAAAGGGGTTCCTTGGGTCTCACTAATAAAATTCAGCACCTTTTCAAATGCTAAAAGGCTATGATTCAAGGAAATCTGGGAACTTTCTGGATTCATCAGCTAGTATTCTAATGCAGAACACATTCTGTTTATCAAGGCACTTCATGATGTAAAAATGGGTGGACGTCTGCTGACTTTGGGATTCAGATATTCATGAAGAAAATGTTTATTAATCATTTAGTTATTTCTGTTCAGAATAGTGAGATGCTAGAAAAGATAAAGCTCCTGTTCTCAGAGAAAGCACATTCAGACATGAGACACAAATGTTATACAAATAAATATGAAAGGGATTGTTTAATTTTGGTGACGTAAAGGGCCACCAAGCTGAACACAGCATGTATCCAGGACATCCCAGCCAGTTCAGGTGATCTATGTGGGCTGGAAGGGTTACAGGGGCTTCCAAAATAAGCAGTCTATGAGACAAGAACTGAATGATTGGCCAGAGTTAACCAGACAAAGGGAGGAAGGAAAGGGCTTACAGACAGAGGGAAGGACAGATGAAGCTCGGAGGTGGGAACTCAGTCCAGGGAGGCTGGGAGGCACTACCCAGTCCTGCTGGGGCATGAAGGCCATGTTCAGCTGTTTTGTTTTTGAGGGTTTACGAATAGCCTTAGGTACTCAGATTTTCATTTTTAAAAGATCACTCTGGCTATATCACAGAGAAGCATGGCAGTTTAGGGGAAGGAGAATGGGGTTGAATTTTAGAGATGAGAATATCCTCGAGATGACTGTAAATAACTCAGAAATCAAATTTCTCTTTTTATTCCGATTTTGCTAGTTGGAGGCAATTAAAAACATAATTTCACAATATTTTCTCCTTTGTCTTGCCTGGGTAGACACATCCTGTAATGACTTTCTTGAATCCCTGTTGGTTGAAATTGCCAAGGGAATTTGTGTGACCAGTGGTGAATTGTTATTGATCTATTATTCTTCCAGTGTATCTCCACTGGCCCTCAGATATTTCTTGCTTCAAGTGGGATAAGAACAAGGGAAAGTATGCATGAAATAGTCACTTCAAATTTCAGAATATTTCCTCCTAAAATTCAGAAACGTTCACATAGCCATCCATGGAGTGGTACCCAGTAATACATCTACTTAGAAATAGAACCAATTTCACCTTTGGAAATGCAAAAATAATGTCTGAAAAGAATGATTTTCCTACTAGTGCTTTTCAGAGGCTTGTAGGTGGCAGACTGCCCATCTCAGGGAGTTCTGAGCAGTCAGGGTTTCAGGGCGAGATCACCTCAGCTGTCAACTTGGGTGATCAGTTCTGGAGTCCTGGGAGACAGAGTAGGGGAGTGCATGGATAGCCCAGGAGGCCCAGGCTAATTTTCTCAGTTACAATGTATTGCATTTTTCACTGATGTCTATGCCCCCTTCTAAATGCTTTATGTTCCTTGTTTTATCCTCAGAACGACCTCATGAATAGGGACCGTTATCATCCCCAGTTAACAGATGTCAAGAGGGCGATTCAGCACCTTTAGCTGACCTGCCCAGGGCACCTAGCTTTTAGGCTTTCACCTGTGTCCTCTTCGCTCTACTGTCCAATGGATCTCAAGAGAGGGGAATGAAGGGTCGAAGCGCACGGCAGGACGCCTCCTCCCTCCAACCACAGCTCTTCCTCAGATCTCATGCACCCGTCCTCTCTCATTCCTGCTTCCTTCTTTCCCACTCTAAGGGAGAGGCCACAGGGAAAGATTTATGAGCAAGGAAAAGCTCTCTAACCCCCTTATAAACTTTATGAGCCATGTGGACAAGTACAAATCAAATATAAACATGATGTCCAGGGCCAGAGTTCTGTAAATAGTGATATCACTGAGGAAAATCTCCACGAGAATTTGGTTCCTGGGAGAGAACAGACAAGGGTTCTGAAAACAGCGTGTGAAGAATGATGAAAGCCACTTTGAAGTGAGGCCCAGGGTCTGTGGTGTTTTCACCAGCTTTCCCCCTGTAGCCTTTGGAATTTTAGCTGCAATAAAAAGATACCAAAAGAAAACAGCTGGTCAGAATTGTTATATAGAAACAATGTGTGGCCCAGGAGAGAGCAATGTGATGGAGGGAAAGCAGGTGTGAAGGCAGAGCAATGGCCTTCACAAGGAGTGTATTAGGCCCACCAGACACTGCACCATCGGCACAGCAAATGCTGGGGAGGTAGCAAGATGCTCTACTGAGTTCTCTCCCTGGGCCCATACCAGCCCTATGGGGTAACTCGTAAAGTATTAGCATACCTATTTCATGGATGGGGAAGCTGGAGTATTGACTGTGGCCAATGAGAAATAGCTAAAGGGAAGCCAGAGCAGGGTAATGTCATCTGGTAATGAAGATGGGGTTCAAAGACAAAGAGGAGGTTCAGAGCCCAGTTCCATCTCTGCCTATGAGTTTCCTCAGCTGTGATCACACTGAAGAAGTTCTGTGGGAGAGATGGCTGGGGGGGGGGGCTGACGCCTGAGGGACACTAGGGAGCATTCTCAGTCACAGATTCCAGCACTATAACTAGGGTCCAGAGACACACAAGTAAGAATCGCATTACAAATGTGCCATTAAGTTAGATAGTGGCCAGCCTCCAAGATCTCTACCTGTCGGCATTTGTACCAGTGTAATCCCTCTCACACTCCACCAGGGTTTGTCTGTATGATCAACACAATGTGACAAAGAGACAGTATGTCACTTACTTGGTAAAAAGGATTGTGGCCACATCTTGGGTGCTGTCTCTCTCTCTCTCTTACTCTCTCTCATCACTCACTCTAAGTAAAGCCAGCCTGCATGTTGTCAGGACAGTCATGCAGCCCATCAAGAGGCTACTGTGACATGGATGGAGCTGGAACATATTCTTCTTATCAAAGTATCTCAAGAATGGAAGAAAAAGTATCCAATGTACTCAGTCCTACTATTAAACTAATTTATAGCTTTCATATGAAGGCTATAACCCAATTATACCACAAGAATATGGGGAAAGGGGAAAAGGAGGGAGGAGAATGGATGGATGGAGGGTAATTGGTGGGACCACATCTATGGTGCATCTTAGAAGGGTACAGGTGAAACTTACTAAATGCAGAATATAAATGTATTAACACAATAACTAAGGAAATGCCATGAAGGTTATGTTAATCAGTTTGATGAAAATATTTCAAATTATATATAAAACCAACACATTGTACCCCATGATTGCATTAATGTACACAGCTATGATTTAATAAAAAATAATAATACAAATAAACAAATAAATAAATAATAAGAGGCTAGTATGGTGAGAAACTGAATTCTCTAGTCAACAGCTAGCAAGGAGCTAATACCTTTCAACAACCACATAAATGAACTTGGAAGCTTATCCTTCCCCAGTCTGACCTTCAGATGAATGCAGACTGGTTGACTGGTTGACAATGACCTCGTGGAAGAGTAGGAGCCAGAACCACCCACCTAAGCACATAAGCTACTCCCAAATTTCTCATCCACAGAAACTGTGCAATCGTAAAGACTTGTTATTTTAACCTGCTAGATTTTGGAATAATTTGTTATACACTGATAGATCACTGGTATATAACACTGCTCTTCTGCTCTCAGGCATTTAGGAGAAATGGCAAAAGACAAGGACTATTTTAATTTCTAATATCTTATTGCTGTTAATCTACAAACAATGGTTGACAAAAATGTCAACATTGTGAGGAGTGCCACAAAAGAAATATCTTCATATATAGATGATGATATTAGCAATGGGACCAAATAGGTATTTCTCTGAGAGTTGGGGGTACACACAGCAAAAAACAGAAGTGCTGTGATGGCAGACAACCTCAAGGATGAGTATGAGATGGAGAAGGCAGACAGGAAAATGAGCAAAGGCAACAAGGAAAGAAAAGGCAGAGGACATATGGAGAACAAGAAAGCCTTCAATATGACTATAGCAGAGCAGAAAATAACATGAGTTGAGCCTATTTTGTCAAATGGATGCCAGCATGAATTACACGAGACTCCAAACAGTGGCCACCCACCTAGCTCAGTTACTGCAAGAAAAGACCAAATGCAGATTCACATAGTTAATATATAGCTGTGCTTCATAATACAATAGTCATCAGCCACATGTAGACATTTAAATTAATTAAAATAAAGCAGAATTAAAAATTTAGTACTTCAGCTGCATCGTCCACATTCAAGTACTCAGTAGCCTGAGTCCATCATCACAGAACATTCTATTGGATAGCTTTGATAGATAGTTATCCCTAGGTAATATCATAAGTATATATTGAATTTTAAGACAAGATGTGTAACATATCTGCAAGTGTCAGATAGACAATATCCAGTGCAACTTTGAGCAGGCAAATGCTGGTTGGGTGCCCACACTGAGTTCGGACCTCTGAAATTTCATGGTAATGCGATTTTTCATACAACTTCTTTGCATTTGGGGGCATATACATGTCTTAAAAGTAAATAACTGCATCATAATAACTATATAAATGTGCTTAATAGTATAGATCTGTGTATACTGTTCAATTTTCATCAAAAAAAGTTTTCTATCCATGGTATTTTTTTCTCCGCTTAAATCCTTTAGTACTTCACAGAGTGACCATGCTCTGTGGAACACAACTGAGAAACTTTTATAGGCCATAAGGAATTTAAGGAGGAGAGTGTTATGACCAGCTTTACATTTTAATAGCCTTTGTAGGAAACATCAAGTAGGATGTTTTTGAGGCAGGGGCTGGTGAGACACCAGGGAAGAAGAAATAATTAGGATATGCTTGCAATTGTCCAGTAGAGAACAATGGAGCTTGAACTAGATAGGAACCCTAAGTGAGGTCTTGGAGATGCAGATAGATATCTTCAAGGTGGTTCCCTGAAGAGGGCCTCAGTCTCATGGAATGTCATGAAGAAAGGAAGAGACATGTCACTATCTAAAAGATGAAGATCCTTGCTACAAAAAGCCATTTAAGGGCAAGATAGATGGCTCTGGAGAGCATTTACCCAATCTCTGAACCTGTCCCTGGACTGACAACTATGTCTTTAGAAGACTAATATATTTGATTAGGTGTTCTATCTCCGGGACAACTCTTTGCAGAAGGAATACAAAGGCAGTCTGTGCAGACACTGACAGGTTGTGTGGGTCCAGTCCCAGCTCCACTAATTGCCAGCTATGTTATTTGGACAAGTTCTTAACTTCTCTGTGCCTCAACTTTCTGATCTGTGAAACTAGGGTGCCAGTAGTGCCCAGTTAGCTCATAGGGTTATTGTCAGGTGGAATGAGTTTTATGCCAAGAGCTAGAATACTGTGTGATACGTAATGAGCCTATATACTCACTGTTATTGTTACAAGTGTTTACTCAAGACCAGGTAAAGGAATTATGACCGTATGTGACAGTCAGTTGATTCCAGATTATGAAGCCAATGGAGAGGGTGCACAGTGAGAAAAGGAGAATTTGTTAGGAATACTTGGAGGGTCTATGATGAGTTTCTCAGCCTCACATGATGAGATTAGGAAAGTGTTAGGAGGAGACAGGTGATCCTTAGTGATAGAGGTGAGACAAAAGAACAAAGACACATCACCCTTATTTTACAATTTCTGGTGACACTGCTATGGGTGATTAGGGCTGTTAGGATCATTGACTTTGAAGTCAGTCCTACCTCCAGCTCTCACCAGCTGTGTGACCACTTTGAACATGAGCTTCCTCATCTACAGAGTGGGGTTTATTGGGATGATTAAATAAAATAATTCACGGAAAATAAGATAGACCATTTATATACTACCTGTAGATGGTAAGTCAATAATGAATGGTAGTTTCTACTGTATTTCCTGACATCATTGTCAATTACAAGACACAAACCAATCTCATGAATACTAATGTGTGAAAAATGTGTCTCTAGAGCAAAAGATAGAACAAAACAGAAGAATGGAATTGAGTAGAATGGAAGGAAGCTCACATTTACTAAGTTCCTTCTGTGTTTCTGGACATTGCACCAAGACACATAATATACCTTATTCACTTAATTTTCAAAGCAACTCTGCAAAAAGTGCTGTTTTATCCCTACTTGACAGCCAACAGAACTGAGACCCAAAGAGTCTAAAGAGCCTGCTCAGAGCTATGCAGCTAGTCAGCGCTAGAGCCGCCCCTCTAAAATTCTGTCTTCTCATAAGCCTTCATCTGGGTCTCTTTCTTGGACTGGTGTGGGCATGGTGGGGAAAGGCCATCCAGCCATCCAGCTGCCCCTTTGCAAGTCCCCAAAAGGAAGTCTACTCTTAGCACAGAGCATGAACATGTCAACTTTCAACCTCTTCCTGAGGACAGAGGAAGTGAAACAAGAGAGCACAGGTCGGTGCAGAGGGCTGGCTGCCCTGTGAAGGGGAGGCTCTCCCCGTGAGAGTCAGGCTGCAACAACCCATCGCCCTCTGCACTGGCTCCTCTCTGCAGGCTTCACTGAGCCTGATGGTCCCAGGCAGGAACAGGCCAGAGCTGGTCCTCACTGTGCCTCCAGGCTTGGCTCCATAGGGGTTCACCTTTGTCACCGGGGGTAGGAAAGGAAGATTTTTATTTTGAAATGGAGGAAAAGTAATTCTCCTTGTTTTTCCCAATATTTATTATGAAGCTCATGGAGAACAAATCCAGAGAAAGAAGATATTTGGGACACACATGTACCAGGTGCTGTACCAAGCTGTTCTTATATATTAACTCATTTAATCCTTGTAACAACGATATGCCACCATTCTCCCCATCATATGGAGGTAGGGTGGGGGTGGGAGGAAACTGAGACCAAAGAGATTAAGAAACTGCGTAGATAGGAAAAGATAAAACATAGTCAAAATCCAGGTCTGGAAGATTGAAGAGTCTGCACCCCTAATCAGAAGGCCAGACTGGCCCCCGACAACATTGACAGTGTCTTAGGGGTAGACAGAAAGGACCTATTTGGGGGATTTTCTATCTCATCTAGATAAAGCAGTGAAATGCAAGGTGGGCACTCTATAACTGATGCCCCACTTGCCTCTAGGATGCAAAGGTAAAATAAATAATTCCAATCAATCAGTTATTAAGGATGTTCCATGATCCGCCATCTGAATAGAAGGACTGCATACATATTCATATATAATTTAATGTAATTTAAGATGATAGAAGTTCTCAGAGGCACAGTGGTCCCTCTCCTTGTCCATGGGGGTACATTTCAAGACCCACAGTGCGTGCCTAAATCCAGATAGTAGAGAACCTTAACATATATACCTACATACATACTATGTTTTTTCCTATACATACCTATGATAATGTTTAATTTATAAATCAGGCATAAGATATTAGTAACAAAACTAATAATAAAATAGAACTATTATAATACTGTACTATAATACAAGCATGTAAATGTGATTTCTCTTGTTCTCAAAACATTTTAATATTTTCAGACTGTGGTTGATCATGGGTAACTGAAACGTCAGAAAGTATTGTGGATATTACAGTCCCTCTTTTAAATCAATGAAAAAGGATCCTATTTTCTTGAAGTAGGGATCAGACTTAGGATTTACACCAGTTGTTCTCAACCTTCCTGTAGGTCCTGTCGCGACCCACAGGTTGAGACCCTCTGATTTACACATAGATATACCTGATTTCAATGCTTATTCTCTCTCTGCTATGATACACCACCTAACTCATACTGTATGTTAAGTGAAATGGCTGTTTGTACTTAAAACAGAGAAAAAAGGAAAGGATAGTTGCATCTTTTGTTGTTGTTGTTCTGTGATTTTTATGTTTACACTTAATATTTACCTAAAAATAATTTGTTGTGAGGTTGTTGGTTTTATTGCAATACCCATTTCACCCTTTAAAGCCCAAGCAACAATTGGCTGGCGGTACTCTGCCCACTTATGCCCTGCATATTTTATCCTAATAATATTCCTAAATGGATAATGTCAGCCTGAGTTATTGGAGATAATTTAGGAATGGCCAATTCCCACATTGGAAAACTGGCCAATTCCATTTCCTGCCCAGGGTTGTCACAGCAGATCATAGACCTAGAGGCTGCCCTGCTCAAGTTCCCCGAGTAACAGCGCAGCCTTTGCTGTTTCATCCAGCTGCCGGCTGGTTGCAGTTTGCCTTAGGCAGTCTGCTGCAATTTTCCACGTCCCAATCTTATCCTCCATTACCAAAAAAGATGGGAAATATAATGGGCTGAAAGAATTCTGATAGCAGATGCCAGACATCAAATTACGCAGGTAGTAATCACACAGATTAGGAAACATAATGAATACAATATTCAAGCCGAACACAATGAATTCTTCACTATAATACAAGCTTCTTGTTAATAAAATGAAATAACAATTTTCTCCTTATTAAAGCTCCAGTGATCTCTATTTTCTGAAGAGATACATGTCACCCAGATCTCTGGGCTGAAATGATCTGAAATTTAATACACACAGAACCAAATGGACTGGTAGGCCTTTTGGCTGACTCTTACATTTCAGATTGTGCTGCTCTGATTGTTCATTATACAGTGGTTTGGAAGTTTCACCTAATATTTCTAGGTTTTTTTCAGGAACAAATAATCAGTTATAGCATGTTGTACACAGAAAGGTACTGATCTGGAAATTAGGAGACCTAGCCATTAGTGTCAACTTCTACCGTTAAATTTTGGGACCTTGGATATCCACAGTGATGTACAAGCACAGAGAGAGGAGGGGTCTGCCACTGGGGTAAGCAACGTAGGGGGTGCATTGTCTGCATAGAGTTTCATATAATAATCAAACTAACTAGAGTTAGTCTGCCTTTTATTATTACCACCCACCATCCATGCTGAGAAAAATCATTTGCCCCTTCAAATTAGTTATGTAAGTGCTAAGCATGGATTTTTGTTTTTAAATTTCAGGTTAATGTGAGGGTACAAACAACTAGGTTACAATGTTTGCCTTTGTTAAGTAGAATCCCTCTTGTAGTTGTGTTCTGCAACCAAGAGGTGTGCCATATACCTTTACGTTGTGCCCATTAAATGGGAGGATTAAAAAATAAATATATCTGTTCTTAAAATTAGCACTTTTTGTTACTTATTTTAAATAAAGACTATATTCTGTGTAAGTTAATTTTCAAAACTCCCAGTTACACTGTAGGGCTGAGACCCATATGAACTCAACTACCTTCTCAACGCCTTGGTTTCTAGGCTGAGTTGACAATGGTTTAGCATTATTCAAACTCACTCGGAGCTCAGTTGTCTGAAGTCCCAAGGCACCACAAACTCCTAAACAGTAGACTTAGAATAAACAGCGATAGCAAAGGATTATAGAGATAAAACACAGAACCAGAGTTACTTCAGTTCTGTCATTCTTTGTGACTACTTGAGTTTTAATCTAAAGTTTATAAGAGTGAGACAGTATAAATTGTGAGATGCAAAGGTTTTGTTTGGTAAGTGCAAATTCCAGTTTATTCATGAAATACTCAACTGAACTTGAGTACTTACTATGTGTTTAAATTGAAATTTATCATTAATTTCAAACTGTGTGTTTACTTTCAACCTAAAGAAACATCAACCAACTAATAATAATTATTAATTATTCCATGTTTATTACTGAAAATAATCTTGTTTTATAGGGAGGGAGGTGTTAGGAGATCCGCTGTGGGTGTTTGGAATTTATTTCTTAGATTACAAGCAGCTTTTCCCAAGGAAGGGGATCTGTAGGTCCCCAGTTTCCTAGTTCTCTGAGCCCCTCCATGAAATTAAGGGTCCAATACATGTGGGAGGTGCTTTTCTCCCTATACTCTCTTGGGAAATATTCAAGGCTCTGAGAAACCCCCTGTTTAACATAGTTTAGCCCAAGGACCACTGAACTTTGAGACTTTTATTTTTGAAGCCAAGGGTGGTGAAGGATGTGGGAGCTATTCAGAAGGGAGGGTCACCTCTTGTCGTCCCATGGGACTACAGAACCCACTTCGTTTAGGACGAAGGTTCTCAAACACTGCCCTGCATTAGACTCACAATGTAGCAGCTACACCCCAAACCGACTACATCAGAATCTCTGGAGTAGTCCCAGCTTCCATATTTTTTCAACTTCCAGGTAATTCGGGTGTGTAGCTAAGTTTGAGAACTCCTGAGTTCAATCACCCTAGCATGAGTCTTTTTTACGACTTCTCCTCCCCACCACACCACTTTAGCCATGGAATAGTGGCACAAAGCAGGACAAAGGGTGACATGACCTTTCAGCCTTAGCCAGAGTGGTAGTAGCAGGCAAGGGTCCAGACCCAAATCCCCACCTCCCAGCCCACCTCTGTGACCTGAGCTGGAAGGCTGTCTGGAACCTGTCAGAAAAGAGGATGCCATTAATTATAATAAAAAACAAATGGCTCCTTTGGTCCAAAACCCCCCAGAAGTTGAAAAATGGACTATTTATGCACAAGATGGTGCCCAGATGCCTTGAATTGTAAGGAAAGCTGGGAAAGAGAAGAACTACAGCTGGCTCCTTCATTTCTGGGCTGATTTGCCTATTAACCTCCCAGAATTTTTGAGCAGTAGATCGTTGAGCTTGCTTCTCTCAATAGCCCACACAGGCCCTGCCTCTGGGACACAGTGTGCAACATTTTCATTAAAAAGTTAACATTTATTACAGAGTTCAGAGCTCCCTCAATATCTCATTGAAAAAGAGAAAAACAGCTCAGCTTCAATGAGGCAAATGTCGCAGCAAGATAAATGCTAACATTTTCTTAAAAGCCACTGTAATTATTCAAAGAATAACCCCTTCTTCCCATCCCTCACCCCTGCATCTCTCTCTCTCTTTGACTTTTTTGCCAGGCCCTGCTTCTACTATTCTTATTTGGCAAAACTCCCAAGGCCGTTTTCAGTCATACAACCCCGGGGGCAGCACCACCAGCATCAGTAGGTGATCTGCGAGCTTCATCAGCAGGCAAAATCAAGTGCAACATTCTCGAGAACACCCTCGGATGACTTCTGACTTTCACAAACTGTTCCCAGAACCAGATTTAGGAATGAAAGGCCTGAACTCAGAGGCCATAGAGTCTCTCTGAAAGGCTCTGGTGTTCTAGCATCACCCTATTACATGATAAGGGTCATAATTCCAGAAAAGGCTGTGACAACAGACAACATCAAAGGGAGGCTTCCTTCCAGCCTGAGCATGCCTGCTCAGCTCAGAGGCAAGCGCGCCCCCTGCCTCCCTGCTCCTTGGTTGTGCCCCTTGCCCCATGGAGGGGAGTCTTGCCTCTTAGACCCTGTTTTAGGCTATCAGCTACATCCAATGGCAAATATTCTCTCTTTGGAAAGGGCATTGCTGTTCACACCTACATTCAGCAGGTCATATAAATTGGACCAATTAGATTTGGCCATCAACATTTTATGGGCTAAATTCCATCTTGAAATTGTATCCCACATACACAATATGTCTTTCCAGTCACCCACCACACTTTGAAATTTTCTAGCCTCATGAGTATTTCCCAAAGTGTGTTCTACAGAATATCAAGAGCAGTTGTATATAAAAAGGTTTCTATGATACAAAACTTTGAAAAACACTGGGTTAAACAAAATTGAACAGAGTTGTTATTACAGGACTTATCAGCACAACTGGGCTAAGAAGAGGGGCTAGAATAAGAGGCTGCAATAAGCAGTATTCTCAAATTTATTTAACCATGACATTATTTTTACTGCAGAATAAATGTTGGAAACAATGCCTTAGAATTACAGAGTGCTTCTGTTTCCTTACCTGTGAGCCGGGTATAAAATAACACCTCTAGGGATCAGTTGTTGTGACTGATTAAATTAGACAAAGTCATGTCAGCCACTTAGAACAGCATTTGACACAAATGTTACCCATAACCTGAGTTCAAATTCTGGCTCTTTATAAGCTGTGCTGAACATATTACATAGGCACTCAAAGTCCCAGCTGTCTTATTTGTAAAATGTGGGAACTGTTAGTTTCTAACTCACAGTTTTTGAGGATATATGACATATTGCATGTAAACTGGTAAGTAAACTTTTGGCATAACTTACATGCACAAAACTGCTACCTAACAAAATCACTGCTGTGTTTGGCAAAGGATAGCTATGCCCATGTTTTCAAAGAACTTGAAACTCAATAGACTGAAGCTCATTGACTCTGGGTAAAGGAACACGATTTACATTTTAAAACTTGACCAGAAGCCAGGCCCTATTTTCATCCAGCATTTTGAGATTAATTCAGATAATCCCGCAGAATGAAATAAAATAATCTTAAAAGTAAGACTTTATTTCTGAACCACAAAGGAATGAATTTGGAGGAGATCAAAACTAATCTAATTGAGATTTAAATTACAAAAGATCTCTGCAGATTTACCATATGCTATCACTCTTTTATATTTTTATTTTAAATATTTGAGCATTGGGGGCAACTAAGGTAAGGGATCAGGATTTTGGAAAGCCTCAGTCGACTTAGGTAGAGCAAGCATGCATGGATACCTTGTATGTTTATTTTATTTCCAATTGTATTCTTCTCACCCAGTAATGAAGTCAACAAGTTCTTGATAAATGGAAAACTCACGGGAGATCGATTGTTTTTACCATTATGTTTCTGGGTGCCATTCTCTTTATTTATACCAGCCCATACCTACATATAGCACCACCAGACCTCATTGGAAAATGACAATTGTAAGTTAGCCATTTGAAAATTTTAGTATTTAGCCATTTTAAGCATGAGAAACTGCAATTCCACATATCCAGATTTTCTACTAAATTAAATTTAAGCTATGATTTGATACTATTTCTCTAAGTTCTTAATAGAATGAAGAGGAAATAAACCTTTGTCCTTTTAAAATCAGGCAAAGCTGAGCAGTGTGCAAGATAGGACTCAACTCCTGTTTCATATTTATTGTGAACAACTTGCCGTCTGGTAACATTTTTCTGTTCTATTTTTAATGGCTATAAAGTTTCTATCACATTCAGTAATTATCTCCAATCTCCAAAGGAGAAAGGAAATTCCATAATAAGAAGTACATGAAACATTGAGTGTACAGGTGCCAGAAAATATTGTTTTGTTTAGTGGAGATGAGCTTATAAAAATATGGCTCTTTATAAATGCATGTTCTCAAGTTTATTTATAGACACTATGACACTCACTCTTAAACTCTTTATTTAATCACTAACAGAAACTTATTTCCAAAGGGAATTAGGGTGGTGAAAATATGGTCTAAAGTGGCATATTCTCTAGAGCAGTCTCATTTTTTTTCTTACCATTATCAATAACAACTACCCAGGAAAAAAAGAAGTCAGGAGGTAATTTAAGCCACAGTAAACAAAAACGTTTTCAATTTCTCAGGGGCAAGCTGTACTGCATCTTGAAGGAAATTGGAAGGAATATCAAAGCAAATTTATTGTCTGATGACCACCCCTGGTTATTTAGAGAAAGCTTTGAGGGAAAAACACAGCAAAAGTTAAGAGATCTGATGTAAACTTTCTTTAAGTGAGGGCGACAGAGAGAATGTTGGAGATTTCACTAATATTATGCTTTAGGACCTTGGACACTTTTGATAGCAAGTAGTTAATGCATTTTTGAATTTTTAAATAAATCATACCAAGCAATTTTACTAGGTTATTATGATTACTGTTGAAAGGGCAAAGTACTAACCTCATTAATTGAGAATTTCAGTTAATACATTTAAGATAAGAGCATCTACTATAGTAACCATTCACAGCCAGGCCATTAATAATTACTTTTTCCCACTTTAGGATAATGCCTATCAACAAAAGCAAATAATGCTTTGTGTTTACTATATTTTCCCCTAAGAATAAAATAAATCTCTAACATAAAATATTATTTTACTTCTATCAAGGTATCTACAAATATATATCTATTTATTAGAGCCTTTTCATTATCAAGGTGAGATCTCATTAAATAAACAAAGGAAAGTGAACCATCTGTGTTTTTTGCTCAAGTCTCAACGTTCTATTCTCCCTGAGAGGTAGGCCTATAAGAGTTTAATCCAGAAAAGACATTGAAATAAATGGTTTGGATGCAACTATTAACAGTGGAAAAGTTTCACATATTTACTTGATGCATAACAGGAATTTTTGTTGCTACTCAGTCGCTTTTAATGAAAGGAAGGAAGGCAGAGAAAGAGGAAGAATATACACACATGCCTTACAAACTGACTTTGGGCTTCTCGGGTAAATTGGTAAAGTAAGTGGGGTAGGCATTTCTTTGTTCCTGATACCAGTGCTAATGACAAAATAACCCATCAAGGCCACCCTCATTTCCACTGAAAGGTTGGCAGCTGTGAAGCTTAGAATTGTTCTGGGAGGGCTTCTGATTTGAACAAGATCCACTGTAGAAGCCCAGACTGGTGAGACACAGAGGCTGATGGCCCTGTGACATTTTAATGCATTGGGTTTTCTCCCGCTGACCCACGACATGGGTAAATAAAGATAACCTTCACCAAGAAACACAAACCGCTTCCCTCCCAGGGTGACAATGGGGAATTACAGTACAGACAGCAAGTGTCCCGCTAGCATGAGCTGCCATCATAATGAATGGGAAGAGAGAGAGTGTCAGTTCAGAGCCACTGGTGAGGAGTTCTGGCAGCAGGAATACTGATAGCAGTGATTGGAGCCAGGCTGGAGAAAACGTTGCACAAAATCTCTTTGTGGTCCGATTCAAATGAATGGTTTTCTCAGCTTTATTTCTCATTAAACATTTTGAAAGGAATTATCCCAAGTTTTGCCTATTTAATTGTTTTTGTTTTCTGGCTTAATGCACATCACATTACCTAATAAAAATTACACATTAAACAGGCCGTGTTGAGTATGCTGTGGTTAGTGTGACTTTACTGGTGTTATTTTAAGGGTCTGTTCTCTGAATGCCCTTGGAATTTATGCTGTTAACTCCCACAAATACGAACAGACCTCCCAACCCCATAGTTACACTCACTCTGTATATTTATTAGGAGGCAACTTCACTTCTAGCTGTTCCACAACGGGCTGTATTTTTTCCCTGAATACTTAACTTCCTGAGCACACTTGTTTGAAAATGCCTCTTAAAATATATGGTTTAGCTGGATAGACTGCAAGTTTTGTGTAATCAAAGAGAATGTTTAGAAAACATTGTTTGGGGAGGGAAATAATAGTTTAATACTACTTTCAAGAGAATAAATAATGTATTTCCCCCTCTCCAGGGTCACGGGTATGCTGGTTTCAGTATTTCTAATAAAACAAAGACAAGACATGGTCTCCAGAAAGGAATGATACAAAAGCATCACATATTGGCCATTTGGCCTGGAAATGCACATTGGGACAAAAAATCAGGTCCTTTCACTAATGCAATAAACATTAAGCTAAGCACTTAAAAGTCTTTTTCAGAAAAAAAGAAACAAGACTGAAGTCAAAGGGAAAAATCTCTTCCTGGAGTTTGTGGCTGTCTGCCTGAAAAGAAAGCTTTCACTTCATCAAGAAAAGTTTCTACCTAATTGTTAATGATTGGAATTTATTTTATACCTAAAGCTGAGAGGGTTAGCATCCTTCTCTCTTTAATTCATAGGTTATTTGTTTCAACATTATAATTTTGTACATGACACTCATTCAGAATAAAAGGAAGTTAACTTTGAACTTTGAACTGTGATGGGCTTTTGATTTTTAACATTTGCTTTACAACAGTTCTGAACAATGAACTGCTGAAATGAACTTGTTGAAAACAGGGGTCTCATTTTCTTGTAAGTTCTCGATTTATTGTGATTTGTATTGCTTAATGAAATCTTCCATGGGTCTTGATAAAAGCATAGTGCTTTAGAAAACAAGCGCCCGTTAAGGTTTCCCAAACGTTCATTTCCCCCAAAGCCAAAGAAAACTAGTAGAATGGGATGTGGAATCGCTAGTGAAGTAGTGCCACCTTCTGGAAATTTTTATAATAGCATCTATAAATTCCTTTGCCCTACCAAAGTGAACTCTTCTCAAAGGCACTTTTATCTTTGGGGGAGAAACAAAAAAAGTTTGTTTAGTTTATGTCTGAAGAACATTCAATGCAACTTAACCCTTTCCCTGTAGTGTTGCCTTATCAGAGAAATGAAAGATTCATTCCACATCAAAGATAATATCTAGATAATTTTCTAGACTTCTGAAAAATGAATCAATCATTTAGCATGAATTCCAACAGTTAATATTGCAATTTAGACACAAACGTGCTTAGTGCACTTGTGTGTGTCAAAGGACATGAGCATTTCTCATCTATAAAGCAAGAGTAATGCTAGTATCTACTTTCCAGGGTTATTGGAGGATAAAGGGAGGTAATGCTGGTAACCTGCTTAGCCTGGCACCCAGCCCCAACCAATAATGGGAGAATATTAAAACTGATATTTATTAATATTTAACCTACTAATATTCATAGGATTGGCAAGGACGTCAAGAGGTCTTCAGGCCCAACCTGTCCTGGTAAAAACCTTCCACACTTTTCTTTGAACGATGACAATAAGAAGATAGTCCATCTCCTTAGTGAAGTAATCTCCCTGTTCGCCCCACTATAGTCTGGCCTTGGTGTCCCCCCATCTCATGTCCTTCACCTAAACTTTCTACCCACAACCACAGGTCCTCTTCTAGCACCCATGCTGGCCATTTGCCTTCTGTCTCTGTATGTTTCCCCATATCATGCCCCTTTGTTTCATGTTCCATCTCTCTTTGCTTATTTAACTTCACCCCTCTTGGAGGCTTAGGTGTTACCATTTCCCCTCTCTCATCCCTACCACCAATGTCACCCCTGGAAGGTATCAGTATGGGGGGCTATTCCCTGACTGCAAAACTCCTGAAGGGCAGGTCTGAGCTGCTAAACATTGTTGTGCCCAGAGCAGTGGTTAGATATTTGTTTTATGATATTAATATCCATAATGAGAATACATATCAGTAGCCACAACTTTTCAATCAAGATGATGTGCCAAACATTTGTCTCATTGATCATGCAAATGAAACCTAAATTCTTGGCCTAACTTAGGAAAGAACAACCATTCACATATTAGCAAACATAAGGATTTACTCCTGGGCCACACTAAAAGGAAGATCAGAGCCAGTTTGTTTTATTATGGATATAAATAAGTTGGGAGTGACATCTCATTCTTACATAGAATCTCCTCCCCTTATCCTTGAAAATTTCCCATATAAGGACTTACTCATGCACACATGTTTACCACACAGTATCTCTCTATGTTGGTAGACAAAGTGTTACAGGTGAGACAGGAAAACCTAGCATCGCATGAAGCCCAGGCTGTGGGTGAGGTGGCTCTGAGTTAGAACCCTGTTCTTCTCTTTACTGACTGGTTTCAACTTCTCTGACTTCAACTTCCACTCTGTAAAATTTTCTTAAAAATCCCTGTCCCCCTCTCTTCCTATGGTTGTATGCAGAAGACATGATTTGAGTGGTGTCTTACCATCCACACAAAGGGCCAAACAAGAGTGCCAGATAAAGCACATGTGTTTGACATTCCCTACCAATGCATCTTAGCCCATGATTTCAGAATTCCCCACCATTCTTTAAAAATAGGATAAGACAACACAAGACAAAATAAAACAAAATAAAATAAAATAAAATCCAGAAGTCTAAGGCTTTATCCCAAATCCACCAGCAGAGGTCACTCAAGGACAGACGGAATTCTTACTGAACCTGGGCCTGACTTCTAACTTGAGGACTATCATTGTGGCTAAAATGTTTTATGGGAACACTTCACTTTTAGCATTATTACTGCACATGGTCCATTAAGAGCTACACTGCAGCAATTTGGTCAACGTTTGGCTTATGAAGTTTTCTTCACTTAAATTCTTTGTGGAGAGAGACTCAGCTAAACCCCCTCAGGCTAGAGAAGTGGGAAGGATGCAGAGCATAGAAGAAGGGCGAGATAATGACATAACACTTTCAATGACATTTTAAAAAAAGAGAGAATGTCTAAAATGATGAGAGCAGGCCGAAGAAGACCTGGGCCTGCATCCTAATAAGCAGTGACTGGGCGGCTAATGGGAGAGAAGTGATTGTTTCAGAGAGACTCAGAGGTAAGAAAGAGCAGTTTAGAATCTTCTGGGTGGTCTAGTGGCACTACAACAAATGGGAGTCCCAACCCTTAAAACTGACATGGCTGCAGTCTATGAAACAAATATGTATCAATTCATTAAGGCCACTTAAAATGAAACATAGAAATGTTATAAACACCACATTTTGAGATTCAGATTTCCTACTGACAAATAAGAGGCGTGTTTTACATTTATATAATGCTTCACAGTTTAAAAAAATAAGTTGATTATCAATTACATTATCTCACCTTTCAAATAACCCTGGGAGTGCACAATGTCACACATTTGGAGGCTTCCTCATGACAGCTGCCACATCTCATGGTATTTTGAACCTGCCTAGGTTATTGGACATAACAGGTACTCAGTGGATACTTGTTGAATGATCAAAACACATAAAATGGCAACATCAATGTTCAATTTGTGCACAATTTTATTATCTGTATAAAAAATGTATTAAATAAATTTATCAGAGTATTTGCCAACATTTTAAGTTGCAACAACATTTAAATGGGTTTTAGCTTTAGGCACCCTCAGAAAAGTAGAAGTGTTGCAATGGCCTTGATGGTTAGAAGGCTGAAGATTCTATGTCAGAAGATGTCAGGGTTACTGCAAAATTCACCCTAGGTCACATCTCATGGCTGATGCTCTCTGTTTAGAGGTTAGGGTAGGCAGAAGATATCCCATCTACTACAGCTTTCAACAGAATAAATAGTACTACACATTAAGGCAAGTAGCAATTAGACCGCATGTGGAGGTGACTCAAAAGAATGAGGAAGACAAAATCACCAGTGTTAAATCAAGGTTTTAAAGGCAGAATCTAAAAGTCACATTCAGAGGGGGCAAACGCATTCTTGGCAAAGTGTACAGAATGATTAATTATCTGCAAAGTGTCCCAGCAAATTTGCTTGAGGAGTAAAGATAGAGATCACTTGTTAACCATGTGGTAATAGACATGCCTATCTAATTATTTAAATAGAATTGTGAATCATAGACTATCAAGTTTTTCTCATCTTTGTATAGTCAGTGTTCAATCCATATGCAATTGAATTGAACTGAACAAGTGGGCAATTCTAATTGTTTGAAATATCTCCCTCTAGATCAGCAGTTCTCAACCTGTGGGTCATGACCCCTTTGTAACAATGAAAATACATCGTAGCATTAGGAAGGTTGAAGCCCACTGCTCTAGATTTTTTGAAATGTTGGCTCCTGTCAAGGTTCACCTGTCAAGGATTTCTTTAAACAACTCTAATCTTCCCTCCACATGGCAGCCCTTCTAATCCTTGAAAACATTGATCCTCACCTTACTCTTACGTTCTCCAGAATAAACATCCTCTAGTTCTTTAGTGTTTCCTCCTGTCACGGTGCCACATGGTTCTTGTCATTTAGCCAATGTCACTCTTTACAAAGAAGTTCAACAGGAACATCTAAAATTAGGTGGCCTTCATGAAGCCAAGCCTCATCTTGTGAGCAGTTCATAACCATGACTAAGTTCCTCACCCCTCAGCAATGGCATCCACTTGTCCCTCTGGTAAACTTGTGATATCTGATTATGTAGCACATTTCCTTTATGGAATTCCAAATGTACCAACCACATAACCCATTTTTACTCCCATTCGCATAAAGAAGTGATTGCTGCCACCATTCAGGGGTAAGAGGAGATGGGATAAGCAAAATAAAAACTGGAGAAACATTGAAACATAAATGCAGAAAATTATTTCCCCAGCTGACGCTCCTTCAATAGCCAAGAAACTAATAACATACAGGTCTCCCAACTTTTTGCCCAGAATGATATACTTTTTCTGTAAATGGGACCACACTGCCCACAGAGGCAAAATCTGGCAATTGGGAATACGAAGGAGAGAGTCTGCACCTTTCCTAGACCCTGAGTGGTGACTTGGCCTTCCTCCTTGTACAATGATTTCACCACTCACCCAGAAACAATCTACTGCCTGCTTCCCAGCTGGGTCAGAGAAAGAACACCTCAGCAAGGGAGATCTGGCTACCAGGTGTTTGTATGATTTGCCAATTGCCTTTCAGCGGTAGCCAGGGTATGAGCTATGTCGTTGACACACAGATGAATCAGTATACACTGTCATTCATTAGGAAATGAGAAGGCAGCTTGTGCCTTGGACAGTGTGGGGTTTTGCCCAGTGAATGAGAGGGGCAATAGCGGGGGCCTGAAGCTCAGGCCCAAGTCTAAACACCTACCAGAGTTAGTCCATTGGAAATCATTTGCTTCCCATGTAATCTGTACATTTTACATGAGATTTAGAAAGGATTGAATTTAAGAATACCAATCCCAGCCACTCACACATCAACATCATTCTCTCTTTCTCAGTCTCTGTCTCTCTCTCATACACACACACACTGCCCACACTGAAACCTTCCTTATAGGATGAAAGTTGTAGTTTTGATTATTTATTTATTTGAGACAGAATCCCACTCTGTTGCCCAGGCTAGAGTGCAGTGGTATCATAATTCATATCAACCTCAAACTCTTGGGCTCAAGTGATCCTCTTGCCTCAGCCTCCCCAGTAGCTGGGACTATAGGCACCTGCCATTGGTGCCCAATGCCCAGTTAGTATTTTTATTTTTAGTAGAGATGGGGTCTTGCTCTTGCTCAGGCTGGTCTCGAACTCCTGAACTTAAGCATTCCACCCTCTTCAGCCTCCCAGAGTGCTAGGATTACAGGTGGGGAGCTACTGCACCTGGTCCTGTAGTTTTCAGTGTTATGCTGGCCTTGCCAAAGAGGACTGACTCCACCAAGCAAGGGTGATTTCTGCTGTGACCATGGTGCATGGATGACTGGCCACTGTCTTTGCAGCTCCTGACCAAGTGTCCATTGTCTGAAGCCTGAGTCCATTGTCCTTTCCTGGATTTATTTAATCCATTCAGCTACGGCTGCAAAGTGGTGATTTTCTAACAGAGAGAATGAGAACTAGGAGCAGCCTTCAGCTGCAACAGATCCCACAGCCAAACTCCACCTGCATCCCCCCACCCCCATCACTCTCCACTCTCCCAGGACAGCCTGCATTTTAGCTGAATGTAATGAAAGAAAGTTGGCCTCAAAGGTGTCTCCAAGTGTCTCTGCCCAGAACTAGAAAGAATTTTTTTGGCAGAACTTCCAAGGTACAAGCTAAGCCCTAACGGGGTTTTGGCACATCACAAACAATTAGGCGACTGCACTCCATAATCAGCCCAGGGGGACGAGGAGGCTGTGCGCCCGCCAGATTTCTGGTAAAATGTTGCTTTGATTGGAACTAGGGTTCTTTTCTTCTGTGTCCCTAGGTCTCCAGTGAGGCTGGAGGAAACACCAGACCTTCTTATTTGGGGCAAATCTTACCTGTCAGTGTATACAGAAGAACTTCAACCTGGCCGCCACAGTAAGTCTATGAAGTCTCCTAAATCCACTGGAATTGCATTCAGAGAGGCACATTTCTGCTTGTAGGGAATGGTGCCCTTTCCATTTTGTTCCAAATGTGTGGAAACTGTGAGGTCTGATCACTGTGACAGTGATCACACTGTCAAACACTGTGAGGTGTTTGATCAGCCATCTCACCGTGAGGAAAAGTAAACTTGAGGCTCTCAGTTGCCCAAGAATGGCAACTCAGCATGACCAGGATGATCCACAGCCTCCAGGGGGGCTTCTTCCTGGTGGGGGTGGGCGTCTGCCATCTGTAACCCACTGGGTGTGCCTCAGCTGCTGTCTCCAAGGGCCAGCCTGGAACCGAGGCCCAGCTGGGTACCTTGGCCCGGGACCTGTTCCCCCCAGCCCAAATCTGTGAAGGCAACTGGGTCTGGTCTGGGTGGACTTGCCCGGAAAGACAGTTGCTCCCCACACTCCCCAGATGGTGGGAAAGTTGGGGCTCTGGTAGATCTTGTGCCCTCTCCCAGCAGGTGTGGCTGGCAGGCGGATGTACCCTGGTGAAACATTGGCACTGATAAACATGGCAGCCGCCATTCAGCTAATGAGAAAATGCTTCCAAAATGAGCTGCAAGTCAGTTTACAGAAACGAAGATGGGGAAAAAACTCTATTAGTTTGCAATCTCTTGTTGGGAAATGTGTTCCTAAAGAGAGTTTACATGCCATGGAAACAAATCCCTGAAGCCCATTTTCAGCTTATTAGTGCTAAATTGGCCACAGCAAATGAGCACTGCAATTGTCAGTGACCTGAGGTTTTATAAGCACACTGGGACTGTTCGCCGAGATTTTACATGCGCCCCGCGGAGCAGCTGAGGGGAGGTAACTCAACCCACTGCTCCTACTTCCAGAGCCCAGAATAGCAATGACTCTACCCTTCTTGCACCCTCTGCACAGGGATCTCCTGGGGCTGGAAACTTCCTTGAGATCTTTGCCCTACTGCTTACCTTTATTAAGAGAAGGATAGGAAGTAAAAGGCACAGTTTAAAAGTTCTTCTTGGGGAAGGAACCTTCACTTCAAACAATTTAAAATGGGTTTGGAATAGCCTTCTCCTGGCAGAGAAGTGTCAAGGGTGGCCTATAAAACTCAGTGACAAGGAAAAAGAGAGGGCCCAGTGCCAGCCCTGCAGGGGAGCGGGCAGGCATGACTAGCGAAGTGAGCAACAAAATACCCTTTTGCCAGCAAGCCTTACAGCTTCTAGTCAGGAAGCAGAGCCACATCTGCCTAACGTTATTTTTTATCTGCTTCCCTCACTAGGTCTCATCCTTCCTGGAATTCACATGCTAGGGGCAAATAGATGCAAAACTAAAAGGTTTGCATGCATGACTGATATAATTCAAATCTGATCTGTTCTGGGAAGAAAATAAGCAGGAAGCTGAAAAGGAGAGTTCTATGTGAGCCTGTCCTGGGAAGGCTTGTGGGGAGAAAATGTTTCAGGGTGGCCTGGACCTCAGAACACAGAAATGAGTCTCAGAGGAGCAGGAGCAAAAGGTGGGTACTCCAGGTAGAGAGACAGTGGATGCCAAGTGAGTAAGGCAGGTGTGAGCTTGGGATGCTTCTGGAAACAAAAGCAAGCCAGGGAGTGAGAAAGAGACAGGATAAGTCATGGAGGTGGGTTGGGGCTCAAACTCACAGAGCTTGAGGATAGGGTTTGAATTTTATTTTTAAAAATTTCTTGAAACTTTTCTTCACATCTATAAGATAATAATATTCTTGTTCTTCTTGCACCCTGGCCAGCCCATGGCTTCCTTTGCCAGCTCATCATGCTCTACATACACACACTATTGGTTTTGGGCCATTTGTTCTTTCTTTCCCTCTTCTCTCTCTTAAGAATCCAACAATTCACTCGTGTGGCATCCTGTGGTATAACAGGATTGAATTTCAAGTCTGTTTTTTCTTCCAAATGCCAGTATTTAATTAAGTAATTCACCAAACTTTTATGGAACATCTACTACATGCCAAGCACTCTCTTATCTGCTGGGAATATTAAAACAAATTAAATGAAACCCTTGCCTTGACTCTTTAAACTTGGGGACTAGATATTAAGGGCATCTACAGGAAAGGAAAGAAATTCAATTGAGAATTTCTTCTTCCATTGAGAAGAAGGGGCCTTTGGGTGAACACCCAGGACAAAGGCGTAGAAGAGGAAATGGTCTTTAAGGGACTGAGAATAGCTCTTCCTATCCTCCTTACTGGGTCTACCCACCACCATCTCTGTTTGAGGAGAGAGTCACTGGAAAGCAGCACTCAGAGAAAAATGTGTGTACTTGGGGAAGCACCAAACAGATTGTGGCAATGATCCCATGATCAGATATTGGAATAAAGTACAAATGTGCAAAACTGAGAAATTGGGGTTGTGAATTAGGTGGACACTCTGCTCTTCCTAGTTTATTAGCACTTTACTAGGATGTTCTGGTATAGGAGTGAGACCCTTACCACAAAGGGGAGTAAAATATGGGGAGTCCACTCATGGGAGTGCTTAACAGGTGCTTACATACTTGGAAAATAGTACTTCTGTGAAAACAATAACAAAATTGGGATTGTACAGCTTGGGGAAGATGGGAGGGCGATTACACAGCCTGAATATATAAAAAGCTTTCTATGAAAAAAGGTGGTTAATGTTCTTTATATTTTATTTTTGCTGGGGACAGAAGGAAAATGGTTTACTTGTAACCAAAAAGGTTTTGATTATATACAAGAAAAAGTTTCCAGACAAGGAGGTCTTTTAAAAAGACAGCCACTGTTCCTATCTTGGGTGTGATTTAAGGGTGGATTTACCTGAAACATGTTGCAACAGATCTGGTGACCCCATTTCAAAATAGAGATTTTGATTCCAGGGTAGAAGAGGTCAACTTGCCTATTAATAACCCAGAATAATCCATTCCAGCCTGGTGTAAACATTTCAGATTCTTTAACCAGAAAGATTTGGTCTCTAAACTTTGTTTCTTCCACGGCTGCTCACATTCTCTTCCTCCTTTCTCAACCAGTTGGAGCAGATGAAACAGCCAAAAGGACCCTTCCACCTCTCCACTCTATTTCAGCTTAAGTCGAATGAATAGATCATGCCATTTTCTGTCTTTGCTGGCATTATCAAAAGCTTTTACTCTTAGTTCCTAAGAAAAGTTTTGTTTATTTGTGCTTTAAATGCTAGCCCCTACTGTTATGAGAGACAGAATTATTGTGCAATTCTATGACTTGTTCATTACATAAAATTAAAAGCCTTTCTGATGGACATTTGAGAAGGTCCAAGAGTTGATGAAGTAGAAGGAAGAAATTAATTATTTGCCCAAGAGTCCATTGCAGGGTTGAAGGTGGAACTATCTATCCTTGGAACATAGGGAACTTTGAAGCTTAAATTTGAGGCCCTGTCAGCAACAGTCTGAACAATAATATATTCCAGGGCTGAAGACAATGAGAGGTTCTTTGTATGTCTTTCATTTCATACAACCATACCTCTCCCCATTTGTTCTGTCCCATTTCACATTTTCCACAGGGGACTGCCCTATAACAGCTGTGTATTGGATAAGGTGAGCTGTTCATCCCCTTCAACCAGAGGGCAGCCCTGATCACGATCGCACCACATGCTCAGTGAATCTGAATCGGGACTCTTGTCTGAATCCCAGTTGTTAGCTGCCAGAGTGCCAAGCACAACAGGAAACACCAGATTCCCAGCACCATCCTGTAGGTCCCACTAAATAGACTTTGCCACCTTGGCCATCAATCAAGGTGCAAAGCTGGCCAAGCCTCTGTTGCCTTTTGCAGGAAAGCTAGGGTGCCTCAGAAGCTTCCTTATCACAAGCCTGAATAAAAGCTACTCATTTGTGTCTAACTTATTTCTCAAAACTACTCTAAGCTATCCACCTTTGACGTTGAACTGTGTTAACAATGGCTGGCTTGGAAAGTCCCTGTAGGATTTGTAAGAAATTAATGTTAGCCTCCTCTCAACAGAAAGCTAGGGGTTTGCAAAACACACCATATGCTTGTCACTTTGCCAATGAATCAAGATGTTTTTGCTGCCTTCTGAGTCTAAATAATTAATGGTAATGTCTAAAGATTACCCCAAGGTTCAGGGAGTAAGGATAGGGCCTTTGCAGTGTCCAACATTACTCAACCTCAGCTCAGCCCAATATTTCATGTGATAAATGATCAGGCTACATGACCACCCCCCTACACACACACACCCCGCTTATCACCATTGTTTATTCCCTTTGCTTTTCCCCTTCCTCTTCTTTCTTCTATAATTAGATTCTCTGGCTTTCTTCACATAAGTGCTACTGCCTCATCCCAGCCCTCAAATAATACACTTCTTCCAGGGTTCTCCAGCTCCCCTAAATGGACAATAGTTTGCCTCTAATAGTTTATCCTTTAACATTAGTGCTGTTCTTAACAAGAGATTAATTTCCTTTCAATAAGCTCTCACCAACCAATTAATCCAAGGCAATGAATCAAGCTAAATAAATCAATAGCCCAGCTAATTCTGGCAATTGTAGAAATTACGAAGTTTTAAAAAAATTTTTAAAATTAAAAGAGTAGATATTAAGTTCTTGTTCTATAAAATAAAAAGGCATGCTCACACTCACACTCATTTTAAATATTTCCTCTTCACAAGCAGAACTCTTCTGTGATTTTATGATCATTTGGTAAAAAAGGAATCTATATAAATTAGCACTTATTTTTGATGTATCTTTTCTATGATTTTAGCTTGTCATAATGAAGTGCTTTTCAGCCCTCGCCTGAATGGGCGGTTGTATAATTTCATTTTTTAATTTTATCTTTAACTTACATAAAACAGTCTATTATCAAATACTACTAAATCTCTTCATGTATATAAGATTCTTACCATAGTTTCAGTCATTCTCCCCCACTGTGATATTTTAATTGAATAAATAGAAAGGTTGTAGACAGTGATAATAAGAAGAGTTCATTATAATGTAGTATCTCCTGTATACTAGGAACTTTATAATACTAAATGCATTAAAATTGTTAATTCATTTGATCCTTAAGAAAATCATTTCAGGATGAAGAAACTGGAAGTTAAAAAATGTTTTAAAACATTTTCCCCAAGCCATGGAACTAGTAAATGGAAGAGATATAATTTGAACTGGCATGTTATATAGCTGTCTTTATCTACTTGAGTTGCTATACCAGAATGCCATAGACTGGGTGGCTTATAAATTACAGAACTTTATTTCTCACAGGTTTGGAGGTCAGGAAGTCTTAGTTCAAAGCACAGGGAGAGTTGGTGGCAGGTAAGGGTCCACTTCCTGCCTCACAGACATCAGTATTAACATGGCAGAAGGAGTGAGGGAGTTCTCTGAAGCCTCTTTTATAAGGACACAAACCCCATTCCTGAGGGCCCCACCCCCATGACCTAATCACCTCCCAAAGGCCCCACTTCCTGATGCCATCACATTGAGAGATAGTTTTCACGTATAAATTTTAAGAGGACACAAACGTTCAGTCTATAGCACTAGATCACAAGACTCTTGTTATATTTACTCCTCACTGAGGGCTGAACCCAACACAGGACTTCCATGTCAGAATGCCATAGATGGTGGATAATGAAACCCTTACAATGGATAATAATGGCCTTAATGCATCCTTTAGACTACCAGTCAGCTGAAGCTGCATTCTAAAGGACTTATTTATTAATTTACTTCAAATAAGTCAGCAAGAAGTTTGTTAACTGACAAAATCTTTAATTTATCATCAATTCCTATAAAAATGGGAAGCACCCTAAATATGAGTTATTTTATTCATCAAATCATTATCGTCACTTATATATGTTTCATAGTAGTTCATACTCCTATTTTTCTCTCTTAATTGCATGAAACTTCAGAAATATTAACTGGAAATGATGGAAATCAGTGTTGTAAAATAACTGAGTTCACAGTCTATGTTTGAAATAATGAAAAGAATAATGTATTTTCCATAGGGAGAGTTACTCTTCCAAGAATTCAATTACCTTTCAAATACATTTTAATGTTATTTCACCATATCTATGAATTGGACATATAGTCATGTTTAATGTCTTATTACATGTAGAATGGTCTTGGGCAAAAGAAAGAGTAATCCTTACTTCAAAATAGTTGCAGCCTAGGGCAGGTAAGGGTATAACCAGTGAGTGAGTGCAGTGGGCACCACAAGGGGCACAGGACTGGGTAACCAGGAGCATAGGATTCTGGGCCAGATGCCTTTACCTGCTAAGGTGATGTTGATGTTAATTCACTTGGCGCTTTGGAGCCTGTATTTGTTCACCTGGAATGTGAAAATGTTAGAAGAGTTAACCTCTTGTGTCTGTCAGAAGTCTAGAATTCTAAGTTTCTGGTGACAGTAACAAAAATCATTGCATTATTGGTATAAAAAATATTGCTTCTCTACTTATAAGCAGAAAAATATAAAAATTGATATATCTGTGTGTGTCAATGTTTAGTTGAAATTCCCCACTAATAGGAAAATACACATTTTACTGCTGACATACTCATTTTACTAAGTTGACTACCAATCCCCAAAAGAGATGAACAGAATCTTTATTAAGGACAAAAAAAAATGCCATTAGGCAATACTCCAGAGGAATTTTCTTTTTTTTTTTTTTTGGTATATTTTTTACTCCATTTTCAGTCAACATTGACAATTTTCAAATGGAATACATAGAGTTGCAACCTGACATTCAACTTAAAGAAAAATTTGATCATGGCTCTTTACCAGACTTTTATAGGTTCTATCTTCCCAAACACAAATTATCCCTCACTTTGCAATCATGCCTTATTCAGGTCATCACTTTTTGGCAGCACCTACATTTGTGAGCAACTATTTTCCAGGATAAAGCACAATAAGAGTAAAATTAGAACCATGATATCTAATGAGCAACTTGAGCACTCACTGAGAATTACAACTATTTTCATTGAACCAGTTATTGATTAGTTTCTCAAAATACAATGTCAAATATCCCACTAGCCATGTGGCCTGCTTTTCTTTTATAATAAAAAATATTCTAGGCTCGTCACTGTTAGCTCAAGTGGCTGAGGCGCCAGCCGTGTACACTGGAGCTGGCGGGTTTGAATCCAGCCCAGGCCTGCCAAACAACAATGACAACTACAACCATAAAATAGCCGGGTGTTGTGGTGGGTGCCTGTAGTCCCAGCTACTTGGGAGGCTGAGGCAAGGGAATCACCTAAACCCAAGGGCATCATGAGCTGTGATGCCATGGCACTTTACCCAGGGCAACAGCTTGAGGTTCTGTCTCAAAAAAAAAAAAAAAAAAAAATATATATATATATATATATATATATATTCTAGCAATCTGGGAGGCTGAAGTGAGTGGATTGCTTGAGTTCATGAGTTCAAGACCAGACTGAGCAAAATCAAGACCTGGTCTCTACTAAAAGTAGAAAAACTGAGGCAAGAGGACCACTTGAGCCCAAGAGTTGGAGGTTGCTGTGACAGCTTGAGACTCCGCCTCCAAAAAAATTTTTTAAGATCTTAAATTTGTACATTTTCTTTTCTTTTCTTTCTTTTTTTAAAAATAATTTTATTAAATCATAATTGTGTACATTGGTGCAATCATAGGGCAGAATGTGCTTCATATACAATCAGAAATATTTTGATCGTACTGTTAGAGATAGCCTTCATGGCATTTTCTTGATCACTA